>JAJJHT010022333.1:3899205-4097493 GCA_021223865.1 Drosophila pandora
AAAACCTATACAAATATTTTTTTTGAGTGCCCTCAATTTTGTTTAAGTATCTTCAGAGTAGACCCTATCTAGATCTAGAAAATTGAAGGCGCCTTCGTCGAGTATTTATTTATTAGTTCGTATTCGAGGCTCTGCTGTATAATTAAAATGCAACCCGATGGTTAAGATGGGTCTAGTTCGATCCGAACTCTGGGGCTGCTTCTCATTAAATCACGATTAGTGGCAAGCTTAATTTTATGCCTCTCCTTGGGACCACATATTTGTTCGATTTTTAATGATTTGGTTTGGTAATCAGGGCTGGTCTCTAGGTATTTAGTGTCTGCTTAAATTAATAATGATTGTGACTAATTTCTGGTGCTATTACTGCTGAATACCCGGCAGGGAGGAAGTGAGCTGTCTCTTAATTGAAAATTTCAATTGCATAAGCATTTGGCTTCCTTTGGGGCAACCCTACTCCCCAATGGCATTTGTCAAATGTGGTCTGTAGAGCCACCCCCTCAAAGGATACATTTCCCTCCCATACGTGGGCAGATCCTGGTATATAGAGTCGGGTATATAGAATACAAACGGATGACCTAGCTCCAGAAGCACTGGAAGAATTAATTTCGGGAGTACATACTGGAACTGTTATTAATTTACAGTCCACAGAAGCTAAATTTTAATGATAAATTAATTTTAATATTTATTTTTATTATAGTCCACTATAAAGTCCAATGGTCCTACCCTTTCCCAATTATTTTCTTCTTAATCCACCACAACTCACCCCATTCCCTGGCAACCCTAGGCAACCTACCCCAATACTCCACCCCTGTTACTCCTTAACAGCTCTCTGTTAACTTAACAGACCTTGGGGGTGGACGGCAACAGCTGTTCTCTGCTCCCGAAGTGAAAAAACGAGTGCAACTCCTGCTCTCCTCCTCCTACAACCCTCCAACAGCTTGTGACCTATTTAAGTCTGACTTTCTGTATATTATATCATGGTTTTATGTATCTTTAGGTACAGATATTGCAACTTTTCGTAGGCATCTGACAAAATGTCGCCAGTGTGTATGCAAATGGTCCTGCTCCCCCAACTCCAGGATGGGCCTCTGTTATCAGTTGGCCCGAATGCTTTCCGGCCCAAAATGCCTTGAAATGGCTCAGTTCGTTTTGTGGCATTACCGCGTCAAGTTGGTGGCAGGAATGTGTATGTGTTTTGGTGTAAAATAATGTGAAAAAAGTCGTGAATTTTTAATGTAATGTCTGCCAGACATAAAAAGAGGTGAAAAAATGGAAAATCGTTAAGAATATTCTCGATTTTCGATGCAAAAAAAGAGCAAATATTTATTTTACCCTTTTGCCAGGCCCTGTCTAGGGCTATCTTTTGTTTCTGCCCTGTCATTTCAATATTGCAATTATTCACACCTAGCAGCAACCTTGAGGCAGCCAGCCTTATCAGAGGTATAAACAATTTTTTTTTTTCTAAAAAAAAGTCACCGGCAATCCCGCCTTTGTTCGGCCACCCATTAATGCAAATAGCAAGCTCTGATTGCACCCCAGAACTGCGCCTCAAAGACATATAGTATTTGAGAGGGCGCTTGATTAAAGTAAACTTCATATAGAATTATCAGAGGGCCGTCAAGTTGTCTATTTGTTTAGCGGCACCAGGTCCCAAGAGCTCCTCTCTCCCCAGGTGAAATGAAAACATTTCTCTGTTTACATTTTTGTAGCAATTAAGTTTCTTATTTGCTTTACGTTTTTAGACTTTTGTTAACAAAGTAAATATTGTTTAACGGGGAACACAAAGGAGTACCAACTGAAATCAGTGCATGGTAATATACTATATAGTATATATATTAAAGTCATATATTTTGAAGCCTTATATCTTTCGGCCAATAATGATAAGCAAAAGAAATTGTCTGAAAGTTTTGCTATCGTTTTCTATGGAAAATTGATTATTTTTTTGCAATCTTTAGAGGAACTCCCCGCCTTTTTTTATGGCCTATACCGGTTGACCGGCATTCTTCCACTCAAGAGTGGCTCTAATCGATAACAAAAGCACCAATAAGTGCAACCATTAAACTGACCAATTCATGTGATCGATCAATTTGTTCCTTTTCTTCCATTGTCCATTGAATTGTGGCTTAAATTATTATTGTTGGCTTCTGTGAAGGTCATACATGGGGCTCTTGGGGTTGGGGGTCACATGTCAAAGTCGATTTGGGAGCAACTCTAAAACCAGATCCCCCAAAAGACCTTCGCTACGGGTTTTTGGGGCTTTATCTTTATGCTCTCCAGCTGCCATGTTAATTAACGCATAATTTCCAGGCCTGTCGTACGCTTTTTTTGTTTTTTTAATTTTTGATAAATTGGCTCAGGTTACTCCACAGCCTGGCCGATCAGCTGGGTTCCGATTACCAGAAGTCTATGTATGTATATAGAGTGCTTGAACAATTGTTTAACTATCCAGCGATCGAGTGTATAAATAAACACTTTCCTACTAAAGTCTGGGTTTTATTTTGCTAAAAAGTAACAATTTCTCTTGCTGGGAAAAATTTCACTTTTATTTCAATGGAGCCAGTTAGCTCGCCATGGCCACAAACACGAAACGCCAAGCAACTCTAATAAATAAAATAAATGGCAGTTGGATTGTATGTCTGCCATGTGGACGTGGATGTTGCAGTTTCGGCTAACAAACTCATCCGCTGGGAAGTTTTTGTTTCTGTTGTCTGTGGCACGTTGCATCTCCCCGGCGATCGTTCAATCCATCCTGAAAGATCGTTTGCCTCTCTCGCTAATTGAAAGAGGGAAAAAACAACATATAAACTGAATTTTTAGAAAATTAAGGTTAGAAAAGTACTTCTTGTCAGGACATTTCAGAATAGATGCTTGCTTTAGGGATTAACGATTCTCGATATCAACGCCTTAGCTTTTTTTTAATCGATATACCGTGCCTAATCGAATTGTGAAATAGTTTTTACAACTATTATCGTTAATAGGAGTGTCTTAAGCTGTTTTGTAAGTACTACTAAGCTTACTACACTTTTTATTATGTTACAAATTAAAAATTAGTGCTCCACACACTCCCCTAATTTTACAACTTCCTTAGAGCTGTAATAATAATTTAGAGGGGCCGTAAAACGATTTCCTCGGCCCGGCCAAGTACAGCTTTTACTGCAACACGCACGTATTTTGTGGCGGACTGACAACCTCAAGCCATTTGCCAAGATCCAACACCTCGGAGCTATGCAAAAAGCTATGCATTTCCTTCCTCCACACACCGACTACCACACACACCACACCAAAAAAAAGCTGAAAAATAAAAGCCACGAGAGGCCCCCAAAGGGCAAGGAAAAAATGCTTGAGGAAAATTTAAATGAAATCGTGTTCAAGCGGAAAATGCACTCAGAGTTAGGAGTTAAGTGGAGTTGGTCTCTGGTCCACTGGGGGAGCGGGGGCGGAGAGCAGCGAGCAGCAAGCGGAGATGTGGTATCTAATAAAATGCACATTATTGTGAATTCGTTATGGCCAGGAGTGGGATGCGGGCCATGCAATTATTGGTGACTTGGCTTTGAGCCAACTTGGAGTTGGGATCGAGTTTTCAGCGGCCTTCACCTCAGCGGCTATGGCTCCGGCTGGGGCTAGGGGGGTAGAACCAGTGTTGGGAAGCGACAATCATCGCCACGAGTGACGACAGATGTGCTGCTCTGCCACGGATGCCAAGGAATTCGCGCAATTTGCAACAGCAACAGCAACATCAACAACTGCAACATCCACAGCAGCAACCATCAACTGGGAGTGACTTATGCGCATGCCCAGCAACGAGTTTCGTGGCAGACGAAAATCGCTGCCTCCAAAGTAAACAAACTTTTCTTTCCCTCCCATTTCTCTCCGCCACAGTGATGTTTGTGTTTTATTTACAGTTTAAAAAATATATTTTAGGTACATAATAGACTTTAAATAAATATTTAAGAAAATGGCAACAAAGAGTGTCCAGTTAGAGAAAGAGTGTCCAGTTGCATAAGATCCGTTTGAGGGAGACCCCACTGTATGTCTTTCGCGCCTTGCTGCGAAAGCCGGTTGTTTGTTATTAGTTGGCCTGGCCCCCAGACAATGTTGGCCATGTGTGAGGGGCTTGGTATGCGTGCGTTTGTTGGCCTTTTGACGTCTCCCTTGCCTCTGCTTGTTGCAAGTTCAGTGACTGCAGACTGACTGCAATCTGTTGGGGCCTTACACCGCAGCTTGCGGGCTTCGATCACAATCAGTTTACGCTTTGCTTACAAAATTGAATGACCAGCCATTGATCATCATCAGTTTGCAGCTTGCAGCCCCCCAGAGGCCACTCCCAGTTAGCATCTGCTTTGCATTGACCAACACTGTCAAAGGTCTTTGAGCCATGTTAACCAAATGGTCAATTTCCGCTTGCGCCCAGCCATAAATTCAACAATCATGGTTTATTTATAGACTCGAAAGCTGTGTGTCTGTCATACCTGGCCTGGCTTATCAGTTGCTCGCCTTTGTCGAACTTGACATAGTTTACTTAGTCAATCGCTCATTCCAAGTGATTAGTTGGTAAGCACACGAGAATATACTTTTTTTTACCTGGGGGTTCACTAAAATGAAAGGCTTTTGTAGTAGACAGTGCTGTGCTTTGTATTGCGAAATGGTCTTATCTGAGACATGACTAATTGGAAAGAAAATATAATTCATTAACCACCTGATGTGGATCATAAAGTATTGATAGTTAAGTATGCACTCTTGCACGTTCTTTACGGAATTGCAAGAGATGGATGAAGCTTTAAATCTTTTATCGATATATCGTGCATAATCTGAACGTGATTATCGAGATGATCTTGCAATTGGAGATGGACCATCCCCCTAAAGTTTTTATCGATATATGGTTCTTGATCTAAACGTGATTATCGGTGTGTCTTAGTGATCTTAAAACTGCAATATAAATTTAGATCCATCCATACACCATTAGTTCATTAGCTCTGGGGTTCGTAAATAATTCAGCGAAAGGCCAAGAACCCGTCTTATCGAAAAATGTGACTTTGAAAGCCCACAATAATGGTAAAATGCGATTGTTAAACTGTAAATTATAGTGTGTGGAAAGCGAAGACTGACAAGAGAAAACATTCGTCCATCGGGCCAAAGCAAAAGCCAAATGCACTTGACATTCTACAGTTTTACAATTGTAGAATTCTTTGTTCTTGCAGCTTTCGTCTCGATGAGCTTGAATTGTCATAAATTTGTTTTGACTTAATGGCCTGGCTTTTCCTCGAGGTCTGCTGCTATTTCTGTAGTTTTATTTTTATTTGTCTTCTCGAAGAAAAAATAAATAAACAGCAAGAACAACTTTCAACTTGTCTGCTGACTGTTAGCTGTTGCTTGTTGGCTGTGCCTCTTTTTTTTTTCTTTCGACTTATTTAGACACAATTAGTAATTTTGTCACGACGTTTTCCTCCTTGGCTTTTGTAATTGTTTGCATTTTTGTGAAGCGTTTTCTAATTTGTATGCCTACCTGAGCCGTGTTTTCATATTGTCATTCAGTTCTTTGATTAACTTTTCATATGGACAGGTAAGCCTAAGAGACTGAAGCCATCGACAAGCCCAATCAGTTCATTCTTCTGGTGAAAATGCCTCGTTGACTTTATGGATTTTTGATGAACGAAGAAAGTCTCTAGACACCTGACCATATTGCTCAGGTTGCTCCTCCCTCCCCGAACTCCCTGCCTGCTACGTGATTCTTTAACTGGGTTATTTGGTTATAGAAAGTTCTTTTATTTCTGAAGCTATACTGTGTCAATTAATTTTGTTTTTGGGCCTTTAAGAGAAAGTGTTCTAATGTTGCGTAATGCATATTCTTTGTACCTCCCAAGTTAGAGGATGGATCGTTGGCTTTTTATGAGCAATCAGGGAAATGAGGCACCCACCGACTTCAGTCATCGTTTGATCTTCATTTGAAGATGGACTGGACCCACAATCTGCGGAATCATCGCCGCTTAATCACTTTGCGTGCGTTTAGAAATGTTTCTGTGCGTTTTAATTGCATATTTATTAGCAAACTGGCAATTGAAATAAATTGCTCAAACACACGAATACGAATCTTTCGCGAATAAGTTTAATTTTGTTTTTTTTTTTTTGTGGCACTGCGCTTCCAGATACAAGACACAAGATACATCTTCGCATTGGCGCCATGCGGGCAATAAAAATGTTTATTTTAGCACGACGACCAAGTTTTGTTCATCTTAATTGAAACGGCCGGTTGGGGAGAGATTTTCGGGGGATACGGCCCCAATATAACGACATATACCCGCGAAATATTTGCCTTTATTTTATTTTTCTCCCTCGCTTTTTTTTGGCGGATTTGTCAAGAATTTTGGGTTCTGCTTCGCTTAGCCCGTGGCAGTTTAATGAATAGACCGTCTCATTCGCGGTCCGGCAAAGTAATCCTCATCAATTTTAATTGTTGTAGATAGAAGAGCCCACAACGCTTTCAATCATTATTGATTCGCCCATAGATGAGATGCCTATCTCTGCCGGTGGTTTCTATGGCCTGCATAATTTTCTGTAATTTGTTTGTCGTTTGCCGTTTGCCGAGAGCTGTCAAAATGAACAAAAACAGGCACAGAAATAGAAAATTTAGTCACTATTTTTGTTCTGCTCTGCCCTGCCTGGCTGATCCTCAGGAATTTTCACTTCTTGGCTCTGTATCGCCTTCGTGTGGTGTTACGCATTTTTTTGCAAATGCAAATTATGCAGTCTGTAATAAATTTTGTAAAATATTTATAATCATCTAGAAATGAATGAATTTATAAAATGAAATATAGTTTTTTTTTTTTTTTTTTGCAAGTTATATGTATGTATGTATATTCCTCATAAGCAGTCGTATACCATTAGCTTTATATCGCTTCATGAGTAGCAACCTTTTATCTAATACATTTTTCAATTATCTTATCTTGCAGTTTTTAATTTGGCCATAAAAAATTCGACAAAGTGAAGACGAGCTGGTTTTTATTGTAAGTAGCTGAGAAATGCACTTTACGGTGTTTGCCAATTTTGTTTTTAAGCTTGTACGCATTTAAGCTAAGTTATCGACTGGAATTTCACGTATATTTTTTAACCACACCCTTAAATTCAAATGCGCCGAGTTGAGTTATCCATTATTAATTGGTCATTGCTTTCAGTTGTTTATGGTTAAAGAAAGTGGCAGTCATTACACTCGATAAGTAAGTCGTTGAATAAAAATTACCAGAGGCCGAAAGCAGCCGAAGAATCAAGATCCCAGCACTTAGAGTTTAAGTAATATAAGTAATAAGTTCTGTAAGCTTAAATAAATTAATAAAATAAGTGTAAAAAAGAATGATATTTTCTGGGAAATACCCATATAATGGATAAAATTCATTATTAAGAGTCTGAGACTCTTATATCTTAAATAATCCATTAAAAAGTTCTGTAAGCTTTATTTTTTTCATTAAATAAATAAATGAATAAAATAAGTGAAAATAAGAATGATATTTCCTGGGAAGTAGTTATTAAGTGGACAAGATTCAGAGACCCCTCAATAAATCAGTCCCCAGACTTTTATGCGCTCCAGTTATAATGAAAATATAGAGTTTTCCATTTTAATGGCCAAGCGCCAGTTTAAAGTGCACGAGATTTCTAGATTCCCGATAATTTATGGCGAATGAAATTGGAATATTTTATAGAGCGTACGATTTAAATTAGTGAAATGGAAGAAAAGAATGCCAAAAGTTATATGTGCTGTGCCTCAAACAATAAAAATTGGGGGAAAAAGCTGAAAAGCTTTTATTTCCATTTTTTTTCTTCCTTTTTTTTATGTTTGCCAGACAAACGAAAACAAAGTACACAAAAATGGAGCAGGCCAGAAAGAAAAACATAAAAACCAAAGCCAAAAAAACCAAAAGCCAAAAAATAGATAAAAAGAAAGAGAAAGAAATGGCCCAAGAAAATGCAATGAAAATTGAAAATTGAGTTATAGAAAGAAGAAGACGGCGACGAAATCATCACTAAAATAGAGCAACGCCTGTGGATGGAAATGAAAGAAATTAGATGAAAATAGGTTCTATATAAATATATATAGTATGTGCGTATATATAGTCTATATATATAGTCTCGTGCATATCCAAGATATTTGTAGAGAGCTCTCCCTGTCTTAGCCAGACAGGAATGCCTTGCTTTTTGGCTGAAAAAGCGCATTTTTATTCGGGTTCTTGTATTATTTTCTTCCCTGGCGCTGAGACATTTTGGGACAACTGAATTTATGGCGCCTTTCTTCCCATTTCCCCATCGGAATTCGCCATCGCCATCGGCTAACGGGAACGGAAACTGAAAAACTGAAGAAAGAAATTAAGGAATTTTCTATAAAAATCATAAAAACAGCGGCATTTCTTCCCCATATCTCATCTAGAATAATGTTCTCTTCGAGATTCAAAGATAAGATCTCCAATTTAAAATTATCCCAGTTTATCGCTTTCGGGTTAACATCTCTTTTATGTCAAGCCTCCAGATAGTCGTCTTTGTCGAATCGTAAAACGCTCAGCAGGTCAATAATAATATTATATTTTGGGCTCCCTCCCCCCATTGAAGTCAAGCCAAAATGGACTTTCTATAGATTTACGAGTCGAGCATTTAAATTTCCTCAAATTATTCATAAAATGACATATTCGAGCGTTTAATATTATGATATGCATGATAATAATAATCTTTCTCTTTATTTTGGAGAGACACGTGTTTTGAAACTCAACTTGAAGTCGGTTTTGAAGAGAACTTTGATGGACATGCGACAGGTTGGAGGGCCGGACAATTATAATTTCAAATACAAAAATACAAACCGTATTTAAGGCCTGAATAGCCGCTCATCACAGCTAGCCATTCGTCGATTCTTCAACACAACTAGTTTCAAATTGGTCAAAAAGGCTGATTCTATTTCTAAAGCCATTCTTTTTTTTGTCAATCTTGAGATTTTTTGTTTGTAAATCTCAGCCCAAAAGGCTTGGAGCTTTTTTTTTATTTTTGGGTTCAACGACAGAAACTAATTTCCCAAGCAAACGAGACTGAAAAAAAAGTGTTAACCTCTTCTGAGAACTTGTAGCCCTTTCGCTTGTGAGGGACAAGGCTGGACAAGGAACGGAAGAGGTTCTTCTAATCTTTTAAAAGGCCCCAAGAAAAAAGCTTGTACATGAAGCCAGGAAAGGAAACTGAAACCCGAATTAGCCAAGTGAAAGCTATGTCAGACATTGACGGAGGTTTTTAAGAAAAAGTCAATGTGGTTGTGGGAAGGAGCCCCCACCAGAAATATTATTTATTTAATTAGAAGTTGAGTTTTAGAGGAGAGGAGCTTTGTCCTTTATGACCTTTCCGGGTTCATTCACTTTGCAATAAAACTTCGTTTATGTTTAGCTTGGAAAACTCCTAATTAAAATATAAAATATGCATGCCCATGAAACATAATATTTCACGGTCAGGTTTCCAGGGCACAGGAATAGAATCAAGATTATGGGCTAAGGAGGCACAACAGCTCGAGGAATAATTGTGTAGGGCTTGAAGCGGATTTATACCAGGTGGTGACGATGACGACGACGATGATGACGACCACAAAACGCGTTGATGACTCTGCTACTCTTCGGCTCTCTGGGGTCTCCGGTCTCAGGTCTCCCACTTCAGGTGGCACTTCGGTACAAACAGTAGCAAAATTGTTCAACTTCATTTGTTGCCTCCAGACTGTGCTTGGCTTTATAATTTTTGTGTTTTTTTTTCTGGTTTCTGTTGTTGGTAATGCTACTGCTTCTGGTGCTGCTTTGTATATTTTAAACATGAAATTTTCTCAACTCAATTCCCACGCATATTTCCTGGTCCCCTCGGAGTGCCACTCTGGCTTAGTTGTAATGAAAATAATAATTTTTGTGGTTGTGGATGAGTCCCACTCGCTTGCCAGCCGCCAGTTCGTTGGGGTTAGAAGATTATATAAGGTCGTGGCGTTGATTCAAATGCGTTTTCATGCAGTCGAAATTGATAAATTGTTGGGAAAACACAGCCAGATGATGATCATCTCCGGTGGTGGTGGGTTGTACTTTCCCGACAAGTGACTCGATGATGGTTATGATCCGCTGATAACAAAGAAAGTTCTCTCCACCTAACCGCCTACTCGGAATGGCACTAAACATATTTAAGGTTTTTAAAATATGGGTCATTTAAAACCGCAGTACCCTTATGTTTTTTTGGCCAAAACGTAAATTATATGCAGGGGTCGGCGGCGGCTTCCTCTGGTTTCTCACTCTCGGATGCAGATTTCTTTGTTTTGGTGGCTTGTGGTTAAAGAAGCACTTATCTCTCTGGGTGCTGGCTTTCAGGTTTCTGGGTAAACTCTGTTCTTATGTTCGCACATTATATCTTCGAGAGATCTCGAGGGCAATTACGAGGGCAAGACAGCAGAAACACGGGTTAACTTCCACCAAATGTTGCAATCTAAATGCTATTCAACGAAAGAAATCAATAATTAAAGCCAATCTAGAGCAAGAAACACATATACGATGGCATTGAGAGTTGGAAATGCCAAAATCGCATGAATGGCTCGGCGAATGAATGAGTGAACTGAATAATCTGCTTGAATGCGCATACGAAAGTCTGCGCCAAACATGCACCATTCTATATATCTGGTGTTTAAGCCCCGAAGAGACGTGTCAGATACAGCAAAATACTACAGATATGAGGTCTGAAGAAGTAAAGATTATCATGTTAATTTTCAGATGTGTTTCTGTCTTTTATTTGCATAACTTTTGGCTCGAAATGTGGTGTTTTGTCTTTTGTTTGTCTCTTGGCATTTGCTTTCTGGCACTTTTTTGGCTCGTTGGCGTTTCAATTAAATTATAAAAATAACAATTTGCTAATTTTTATATCACATTTCTGTATCTACAAACAAATCTGAAGCTGTAGCTGTATCTGTATCCGTATCTGATGTTTGTGACGATGATGAAGATGACAATGACGACGTTCTTTTGTGGTCGATGGGGCGACTGTGGGCGTTTGACTTTAGCTTGAGACTGCTGCTGCCGGTTTCTGCCGGTTTTCTAAAGAATTTCTCGAGCAGTTTTAGCCCGAAGATGATATCATATGTTGCATAGTTGGCATTGCAACGGCCAGGGATTCCATTCCACTGTAACCCAATTGTGTCTGTCCATCAAAGTGATGCTGGCTGGGTCTTCTTCTCACATGCAAAGATCTTAACTTGGCTATATTTTTTTGAGCTCTCGGCCGACTGGGCGTATGAGTCACGAATCACGGATATTCAGTCGACCAACCAACCAGTTTCTTTTTTCCTTTTCTTAAGGATGTGCTGATTAAAATTTACGCACAAGGTCATTCCGGCTCTACGCCTTAAACCCTTTTAGACATGAAAATTAATGCGTGGCATAAATATTGCCCATCGAGCCAAAAAGGAGAAGTTGGCGCGATCCTCAAGGCAAATTGGGCTTAATCAACAACTGGTTGTGAGTTCTGCAGTGAAAGAAATATTATTTTGTTCAGAAATCATAAGAAAATAAAGTATTAAACTTGATGGGACTTATATATCTTCAGTCTAGAAAGACTATGATTTTTTTCTCCTACTGTACAGCATCTGGTGGGTCTTTCTACCAACCTCGTGAACTTGAGGTCTGACTTTGACTCCTGGACTGAGTTACAGTTCATGGCTGCATGAAGAACGAATGGCTTCAAGTTGCATTTCGCCAGCGATTCGTGGCACAGCTGCGCATAGAAAATGCTTTTTCCAACAACGACACATTTCTGTCATCATCAATAATGCCGCCATATAGACACTTCTTGTCGCTTGTCGCTTTGCCTTTGTGGTGGCTATGCCTTTTTGCCTTTGAAGCAACAAAAGCAGCAAACAAATTGGCACAATTTCTCCTCCATATGCGTGTTATGTTGCAAACGCCATGTGGCTGCTGCCATCATCAGTATATATCGCAGCCAACAGCAGCTGACATCTCTTGCGGCACAAAAGCAACGTTCAACATTCAACGTTCAATGTTCAACTCTCTTTTTTTTTTGTTTTTTGTTATTGTTGGTATTGCTGTTGCAGATTTGTTGCCGGCTGTGCAATATTTAACATAAATTGTGCACAGCTGCCGCAAAACGTTCTCCTCAAGCATCACTTTTTGCATACCCTTTTCGTTGGAAAGGTTTCACCTAAAAATGCTTGCTTTTGCAAATTAAAAGTTGAAAAAATACCAGTCCTGGGAAGAATACTTTAAGATCTTGCCACTTTAAAGATAATTTATGTATAGATTGCTTATTTTTTCACAATTAGAGTACCAGAACATCGGTATATCCTGCGCCAAAATCAACTTTCTAGCTGGAGAGTGAATGCCGCATGATCTTTAATCAAACAGTTAGCGGCGCCGCCGACGCAAGATTGCTGCAACCTTGATAGGCGTTGCCGTTGCCGTTGCCCCTCCATCGTCTTGGCCCCTCATTTTGGCCGCCTTTCGATCTCCTTGGCTTAAAGAGTGTTCCCGGTTTCTTAACTTTTTTTTCCCCCCCTTCACCAAAGTGAATTGGAGCGCGTGCTGCTGTGCTCCGTTTTGGCTTTGGTTTCGGGGTTTTGGGTTTTGCGTCGTCGAGTTGACGTTGCAGTTTGCAGTTTGCAGTTTCTAATGCAGCTGTGTCAAGGCGCTAACAAATTTATGTGCCCATATGCACACACATACCAGATAGTGTGTGTTTGTCTGTTTTAGGCCATGCTACCGTCTTTTGTGGCTTTAATTAACGGTCAACGGAAACTTATGCGCTTTTGTCTACGCCCTGGGTCGCTTGCTGATTTTTCCTCTTTCGCTTGATGTTGTCTTGGGTTACCAAGTTCCGCTTTCGTTCGATGGTTGGCTTTGGGGGCATACCAGGGCATGGCAGGGCAGGGCAGGGCTCTCTCTCTCTTTTAATTTGTGATTTTTTGCATATCGATACGTCTTTCCTTTCCGATCTCCCTCTGACGGCCTGCAACCCATTTTTCTTGTGTGGCACGCAGCAGCGATCTCAGCCGATATGTCAATGTTCTATATGCCTGACTGATTTCCCTGAGCCATGGCATAAAAAAGCAGGGAATCGCTGCTGTTGCTGTTTTTTTTATTGCGATGTTGTCCAAACGATCAACTGTCAACTTTTGTAAACTTCCGGTTAGTGTTCTGCTCGACTCGTTGGTTCGGGCCACTAATGGATTCTTTTTGTTTTCTGTCCCCCCATTTTTTTTTTTCGGGCCAACAAAACATAAAAAAAAGAAGGGGAAATGGTTTTTAGTTTTTTGACTTTTGGCCAAGTTATTACAATTTTATGAACTTGCATAGAGTTTTCTGTGGACCTATTCCCAATTGGCAATCGATAAAGCCAACCTGTCAATTAGGCAAACATCTCGGCCTGCTGAGACATCATTTTCGTATCATAAATTGGCAAAAATAATGTCCAAGCCAGCCGAGAGCTGGGAGCAGGATGAGCACAAGCTAACAATGAAAATCATTCAGCTACCCATCTCCCCGCCGCATTTCTTTGCCGAACAATCACTTTCGGCAAGGGTTCAATGCACCCGTCAACATAATACACTCGCAAACGGACTAGAGGTTCGTGCAGCTCCCCAAAATGATGGAGATGATGATGATGAGATGGGGATGGGGATGGGGTTGATGGTGGCAGCATAAGAGTCAAAACAACCGAAAAACCGATGATGACAGAAAATAAACAAGAAACAGTAATGACTGAGACAGAGGCTAACAGCTATCGCAGTCACAATGTTGCAGCATTGGTCTTATCGAAGTGGTTGCAAAGTCAGTCAGTGGAGAAAAGAGCCGTAAACATGGCTTATTATGGTGACACTCTGCGGCATTTCTGGCTATTAGCTGATAGGGCCCAGCCAGACCAGCCAGTGTCAATCAAGCCAGAACTATATGGCTTTACGAGGTTCCATTGACAGACCATATTGCTTGAAATAAGTATTTTAAGAAGAAGCTGACTCGAATGGGTTTCAGGGAACTAATCAAAGTTCCGTATTCAATATCGAAATAAGCTCGAACAGCGCGATTACCAATTCCAATGAATGCAGGAAATTAACAACAAAAAAGTATAATTAAAATTAAATCAACAGCGAACAGCGAACAAAGGCTGGTTGGTTGTGCGTGCGTGCGAATTTCGAATGTTGCAACTTGCAATTGTTGCTTGCCTCCAATTTGCGCTGCCACACACAATTATCATTTTTCAACTGTGAGTGTGTGCTTCGGATTTCATGGCAAGTCTATTGTTTTGCATTTTGCGATATAATGCAGAAAATACCCGTACATCAATAACAAAACATGCAAACTTTTGTCTTCTTCTATTAGTGCCAGGGACGCAGCTAGCAGTCCACTACTACCACCGATTCGTAAGCCAAAAACAAAGATATACTTGTCTGTAGAAAAATGTGTGATGTTGCTACATCTCTTTAATCGAAAATCACAATTTAAATAGCTCGCTTATGTCATCATCCCCCTGGCATATTTGGGTTTTATTTCTAAAATTAAATAAACCAGAAGATGACAAAATGCCGCAAATACTATTGTTCATAATACAGTGCAGCTGTTTTATTGCCAGCCATTGATTGTTTAGCTAAAATAAATGAACCATACGATCCACGATCCCCGATCTGCCATCCGATTCATTCCCATCGAGAAGCTTCTGAATAATATCCAAATGTTGGCCAACTATAGCCCATTAATGGGGCTCTTACACAGTCGAGTTTACATAAGCTTTTGGATGTTCTGGGCAGCCGAATTGTCGACAGCATTTTGTATTTTATTATGCAATCAAAATAATGTATTATGGCCACTTTAGCATAACCCGTTTCAGATCAGTTCCCCAATGCCGAACTCCCTTGCGAAATTATATAAAAATGTTAATTATGCTTGGCTATCGGCTCGGATTAGGCTATAGAATCACCATCCCCGCCAGACTGGGTCTCCTATCCATTATGCATGTACATAAATTATAGAGGAACTGTAAATTATATGGCCAAGTGGCTGGGTGGCAAGTGGATGGCCTTTAGATCTGAATTTTGCAGTCAAATAAACAGGAACATTAGCCAAAATTGAACTAGATATTAGATCTATTAGGAAGAAATAGTAATAAGATCTTGAAAGTAAAAATATTCATCTTATTCTCTCTTAAATACTTGAACTATTACTTTTCCACTTTTCCCACAATTCGCCTTATTATTGGCCTACAATAAACAATCCAAAACAAAAATAGAAACGTATGAGAAAAATTCGAAAACAAAGCATTTTCTGCCTTTTCCATTTTGGCACTTTGAGTCATAAACCTATTTGCCTTTCACATTTTGAGAAAAGAAGGCTGTCCGCAGAAAGAGATCGAAGCTGTAACCCTTTCCCGTCTCCCGGAATCTTCCGTGGCAAGTATTTTGCTCAAGAACTGCGTCTCAGCGTTTCGGAATTGTAAACAACCCATCCGGAGGGGCAAACATAAATGAGTTTTATTAATTAAATGCAGAAAGGAACACCAAGAGTGCCAAAATGTTTACACAGAAACGAACCAAGACCGGAGACCCAGCGTCGGGGCCAGCTGCAAAAATACGAGCAGTTTTATTTACTTTTTGGCCAATGAATGAAATAAATTTTTCCTCAGCCTTTATATCGTTTTTGTCATTTTCTTTTTTTTGCGCAGCTCTCAGTTCAGGGCCAAGGGGGCGTATGCGTGATATTTATAAAAATGAACCGATAATGTGACATAAATGGGCCAAATATAATTTTATTTCTGCATACATGTATACTAAATGGCCGAAAGAAAGGAAAAGTATCCAAAGAACTTTCTCGTGCCAAGGTCAGACCCCCACTGCGTCATCTTTTAAATTAAGATTCCACGAACGAAAAATGCATTTAAATGTTTTGTCCCCTTAATATCTGGTATTTGACATTGAGAAGATAGGAAAATAAACTGCAGAGATTAAAAAGTCAAAATAAAATATAAAAAATATGTTAATCTCGCACTGAAATTAGCATAATTTTGTCTTGAACCAAACTGTTAAAAAAGCATCCATAAATTGGCAAAATTTGTGCGAAGAGTTTAATGATCCGTTCCCGCTGACAATTGATTGAGTGTTTTGTCAATTTCGTGCCTGGCCACAATCAGTTTCAGTGTTTTCCTTTTTTAGTTTCTGTTTCTGTCTCGTATTTCATAATTTTTTAATTTTATAATTTATGTGTGATGAGCTGTAAAGGGAAATACATTATATTTTTTTGGTTTTGCGGTGCTTGTGTTGTTATGCGATGCAAAATGATGAAAGTGATGATTTGTGAAGACGAAAAGTGGAGCAAACCCTAATGTTCGAGGCATGTGGCATAACCAAACTACTGCCAAGCAGATGATGCCCACTGCCTCGGGTCATGAGACTTTCCTTGACTTGCGCCAGAAAATGAAGCCTGACCTTAAACCGTAGAATTTTCACATCTACGTGTGAACAGTTCTCTAAACATTAGTCAGCCAAGAAAGAGAAAATTTCTCCCCGGATTTGAATAAACAATGACAAAATCAAATTATAATGCCAAGCCCGTTGGCCAGTTGCAAATAGAACGGTTAAGTTAAGCTAGCCCAGTTGGCGAGTCTCTCGAATATCATTAGTAGTAACTTTTGTAGCTTTTGAGTACTTTTTTTTTCTCAATCATAAATCAGCATGTTGATGCTGTTGCTTGGGAAGATAATTTAACCAAAAAGTATGCTTTTTTCTGTTTTTGTTAATAACTTTAATGCTTCTTACACTTTTTTGCTTCTTGATAATTAATGTCAAGATTCACTCTGGTGTTTTTTTTGTCTCTGGGCAGTTTTATTGCCACTAAATGATTATTGGGTGTCTTTAGCGGTAAACGTTTTATGGGTCAGCGCTACGAGAACTTCTGGCGACTGTAGCCCCATGGGGAGAGGCGTTAACGTGGCTCTGCCCCTTCCGCCTTCCGCCCCAGTCCAGGTTCATTAATGTGTAAAAAGCCAAGATTTTATGAGAGCTTAAGGCTCGAATCGGCTTCTGCTGCCGCCTGATTTGGTTAATTGTTAAATCGATCGCTGTCGGCTAGGATTATGAACATTAATGGCTATTGATTCTACACTGGGAAAAGAAATCCCACGGAAAAGAGCTTAAAAACTAAATTTGAACTTTGATTTTGTCTATTTACAGATCCCAACGAACAACTCTTCGACCAAGCTCCCACTCAGCCAAGATTATTTCAACAGGTAAGCTGGCCAAATATAGAAAATAAACAAAGTCCCCGCCACTCAATCGAGCAAAAATGTTAGCCAAGGGTCGTTAATCAAAAGGCATCAAAATAAAACGCACAGTTTGGTGTCTCACACGGCGCATTGCATCATTAACGTTGAATCAGCAGCTAAAGGGGATACTATACAGCATCATATAGTGTAGATAGACACAAGCTCGGGCATACCTGCCAGATACAGATACTTATAGATCAGAGAGGCAGCTGAGTGAGTGCACCGAGTGAAACAGCGTCAAATTGCATTTAAATTGAATGAAATTAATTTGACATGCAAGCTGTGTTGAGTCGCCGCCTCAACTTCAACTCGACTCAGCATGGGGATAGGGACTTGTCTGCCGCCTTTCAACAAAGCGTTATATTTACATGTGTACAGATACAGATACAGATACAGATACGCACACAATACGGGCAGCGAAAGATAGCTATAGCTACAAGATACAAATACGAGATATACAAACTGCAGCCAGATGAAAGTCAGTGCACATGTCGGGCGAAATCAAAATGACAGCCAGCCCATACAGCCATAGAGGGAGAAACCTATAAGGTGGGAGGGAAGACTGACTGGGCTGGAAGGTGACTGTACCGGAGGGTGGGATAAAGAGAAAGATAGATTCTAAACACACATCCACCAGATACAATAGCCATGGGCATAGGTGTGGGGGCTGCTTTCCTGCTTTCCTTTAAAAATAACTCGGAAAATGATCTATGCCTGGCTGGCGGGCCTCCTGTTCCTGCACATGAAATATTTTCATCAATGCCTAGTTCGGCCCGTAAGTGTATCTGTATCTGGCTCTGCATCTGCATCTGCATTTGCAGTTGCAACTGCAAATGGCCCGGTGATCGTGTAGGCGTTTTTCACCTTTTGTTTTTGTATTTTGATTTCCTTCATTTATAACATTTTGCTGCCAGCTTTTTCTTCCGTTAGCTTTTTGTAATTTCTCGCCTGACTTTCTGGCTTTTTGGCGCCTCGAGTCTTTGTCTTTGGCGTTTCGAGTCGATTCGTTAGCATCTGTATCTGGTAGATAGGTATCTGCGGTGTCTAGCAGTGTGTCTTTGGCAGGCAGCTAAATGAATGATTGCCTTATTCGTTGTCATCTTTGGTCCCCGATCGCTTTGATCTCGCTTCCAGTGTGGGATTGTCTGAAAGAACGATTTCGTATGCCTCCAAGGTTAGGCTCCAAATGAATTATTATTTGTTTTTTGCACGATTCGATTTGGTGGGGTGTGATCAATTGGTTTCTGTTTGTCAGAGACTGTGCTGGAATTAGCTCCGAAATTCAATTGCAAATATAATCAAACATGTTTACAAACATTCGCAAAGATAATTGTTAAATTTATTTAAAAAAGCAAATGCATTATTATTGAAATTATTTATCCATTATTGAAGCCATAAAGAGTCAGAACTACAATCACCTCCCACCAAATGCCTAATTTAATATTTTATCGCCCCGCCATGCTCGACAATAATTCCATTCACAGTCGGCCCGGTCTCTTATGGCGATTGTTCTCAATTGTTTATCAATTTGCAAACACACATTTGAAAATGCCATTTGACCAATTTGCCCACAAGTACTCACATTAGGCACACATTCCAGGCACATTCCGCGGGGCCGGCTGGGCACTTTTTGTGGGTGGCCATTAAAGGCCACACCCCGACTTAACGGCATCCATTATCCGGCCATCAGCTCCGAACATTCTAAAGTAAATGTAGCTTTTATTTAGTATCTCTTGTCTCAGTTAAAATTGAAAACCTTTCGGCACATAACCGATGGGAAATCATTATGAATTGACGGCCAAGCGACGAGCTTAAGGCGTTTAATTAGCCATGAAGCACAGCAATCAAATACAAAGCGCAACCACAAAGCTGAAATTAAGTAAGAATCTAACGCAAATGCCACAGAGGCATTAGGATAGAGCCCCACTATTCAGCTAGTCTACAATTTCAGCGTTCGACAAATTATTTCGCATATTCGCCGCTGAGAACCACCAGGCCAGGCCAGATGCCAGGCCAGGCTCGGCTGAAACACGTAAGACATGAGACGTGAGAGGGCGCGGCAGAGCCTCTGAGCCAAGTCGGAGCCAGTGCTGCATTTGTATCTCTCTATGGCTGTATCTCTATATCTTTGTATCTCTGAGTCTCCCCCGCCCTGGCCTGGCCCCGCCGCTAAGCTTATGTAGTCCGCAATTCAAAACGCGTAATTGTTACACCCTGATTACGCGACCGCAGCCAACAGACAGTACAAAAAGTAATATGGAAAATTAAGAAAACACTATACACCTAAAAAAAATAATTAAATCTTAAAATATAATCAATAAGATTGGGGTTTTGGTTGGCCTAACTATCATGTTTAAGTGTAAGTTGCTTGTTTTTATAATAAACCTCTGTGTAGTTTGCATCTCTGAGCCAAGATTCAAGACAACAATGTGGCAGGTTGGTAAAAACTGCCATCTAACTCGATTGTTCACATGACTCCACCTTGCGCCATGGAGTGCGTGTGACTTGGGATATTATTATAAGCATATGTTGGGGAGTCTGGGGGCAACAACTGTCCATCTAGAGTTGCACGCTTCGCTGGTTCTCCCAAGGTATGGGACACAAGTATTTTGCATGAAATATCAGGGAGAAGAAACCCTTAAGTTGCAGGTTAAAAAAAAAAAGATTAAATTATGGAATGGCAATGAGAACTGCCTAGTTTTAAACCCAAACAACAAATTAAACAAGTCTGGTGGCCATTCTATTAGCAAATATTTAAAAGTATCTGTTGATCTCGCGTTCTGTCGCATTGAACTCTGTGCCACCGATATTTGCATGCAGTAGTAGTGGCTTGTATACCTTCACTTTGCCGCAGACATGCTTAATAATAAATCACTTCTTATCGAACTCGATCGCCAGTGAAAAGTCGATCGCCCCACTAAACGCAAAAGCGAAACAAAATTGTTCCACTTCAGTTGAGAAACACAATACGAGGAAAACACAAAACCGAGTGAGCACAGCTCACAGAACAGCAAAAATTAGAGAGATCCCCTAGAGAGCTAGGGGCCAAATGTAGTTTAAAGGGAAATTAATTTTGCACGATCATTGTGCTGATTCTACTCATTGAATTCCATTTGTATCTGTATCTGTGGGGCATTGTATCTGTATCTGTATCTGTGTGATGGAGACGCTGAACTTTGCTTGACGAACGAAATGGAAACTAAGTATCGATTGCAATTGAAAAACTGGAACTGGGCACTGAGAACTGGGAGCTGAGGGAAGCGGACGAGCAAACGAGCTTAAATTATAGGCCATATGGCCATATCCCAGAAATTAATCAAATCAGCAGTTAACCGCAAGCAGGGGCTCTCAAACTGCGCCTGCACATTTCTATTTTCTGTCTGCAGTCTCCCCCAGCTGCCAGCTACCAGCTAACAGCTTCTAGCTCCCCAGCTTGTCATGTTTTATTTTTGTTTGCTTAGACATCAAAAAACAGCATCCAACCCGAGCGCTGGCCTTCGCCATGTGTCACGGTTTCGCAAGCATTGGCTTTGAAAAAGTGCCCATACGAAAATAATTCTTCGTTTTCTTTGCATAATATGCGCCCAGCCGCCTCCCTCGAAACGTTCTTCTTGCCTTTAACTAATGCATTTGATTTTAACGAGCTTATTTAATGTGCAACGGCAATAAAAATAGTTTTTATGGCTATTCACAAGTCTGTTTGGGCCAAACTGTTGCAACTGCTGGCGACTTGAAAGGCTTGTGTAAGTTTTAATTGGTTGCGCTTAAATGCAATTGAGTATTGAAAGATGAACTGAGAGAAACTATATTAATAGGGTTTTAGCTTCAATTTGTAGCGAATTTGGTCACTGGAGAGGTGGGTTTTTCTTACAACTCTTAGGCCCTGATAGCTTCAGATTTGTGGAGATTTTCAAGCAAACTCTTTGCCAAATTCATTGACCTAAACGGCTGCCAGCCAACCAAGTTCAAGAATGTCTGGCCAACAACATGAACATGACAACATCTGCTCCGGCTGGCAGTCCAGCAATCAGGCTTAAGATGCGGTCACATTGAAGTTATGCCGGCAGGCCGGCAGCCGGCAAGTCGGGAAGGGAGAACCAGAAATCAAGTCTGCTTAGTCATCGAACTTGGCCTAATGCAAAACACAGGCAGCCGACTACCGACTGCCGACTTGGGGATGACTCAGCCCTGGACTGGCAAAAAAACAAAAACGAAACACTCTACCGACATAAAAAAAAGTCAAAGAAAGAAGGAAATGTGCTACCAGTTTAGCCCAAAGAGCCAAGAAGCGAAGATCGAATGCTTTGGCCGCTGCTGCTGTCCTACTCCACTTCTCCATGGAGTCGAGATTGTTGGTGGCTGTGTTCGTTGTTGGATGTTATGCCCAGTCATGGTTTGTCGGCTCTGCAGCAGATGCCCGCCCTCAACAGGCAGTATGCCCTCGCTGAAGATACTCTCGCTCATATGTATCTAATGGATACCTTGCACTGCAAGAATACATTTATTATTCAGAACTTTAAAGTTTTTAAATCCTCATGGGTTAAACTTACAAATTCCCTCAGTGCCTTAAACATGACAGCCTCGGGTACCTAGCCGTACGTGTTGTGGTGTACACTCTCAATTAGTTATTCATATAACGTGCTAAACAAAAAATGTAAAAAATGCAAAATATAAAGAATCAGCCGCCGCCGCCTTCCCTTGCTCTTGAGTTGATTAAGGCCCGCATCCCGCCGCATTGGCTACTTATGTCTGCGAGGGCGAAATGCTCATCCTCATCCTCATCCTCATCCTCGTGCGCGTCTTTATTCTCATCTTCATCCAGAAACTCATCCTCATCCACAACTCGAACATTGTTTGCCTGTCTGGGCTTTGACAAAACTTTGCATGTCATGTTGTCATTATGGTTCCTTACCCTTTTTGTTTCTCCCCCTGGTTTAAAGCTCCTACCCCCCGAGCTGCGGATCCTTTGGCTGGCATTGTGTGCCTACTACTCTGGGTTCTTGGTCTCTCGGCATGGCGCAACTTGGTGTCTGCCTGCAGCCGGATATTCATAGACATTATAGGCACTTATCATCGGTTTAGGCTTCACGCCTTTTGTCTCAGCCAGGGTCCCAGTCCCAGTCCCAGCTAGCTGGAAAAAGTTTACTTAGAGTCCCCTTCTTGGTAAACACCCCCGACCACGAGCAAACAGCGATCTCTCCAGCATATTAAAGTTGTCAAAAGCATCGGCTTACCCTCCATTACCAACCGCAAATGGTTGTCTGGCTTAAAGTGAAGAAAATAAATATAAGATTTAAATTGAATTGGATTTAAAGTTCTTTCATTCTTTAGTCTATTTATGCGAAGTTATTAGCTTTATACTTTTAATAGTTTTCAGCGCGTTTCATATTACTTCTCTCGCCATACTGCCTTGCTGCTTCAGCAAAAGCTTTATAGACCATTCCGAAGACTCAGCCGTATTTGGGTCATCTGCGATCGGCGAGGCCTTAGCCAGGAGGTCACACGGAATCGGACCCAATCTCGGACATATATGGGACCAAAAGTGCTATAAAACTTCATAAATTGCAAACTATGTCAATGGGACAAAGCGTCTTCTTTGTTTATTGCCACCAGCCATGAGGCATAAGGCGTAAGGCTTACTTACGGCCGTGCCATTAACTTCTATTTGAATCTCTCGGCAAATGAAATGCTCCACCAATAAAAATCAAAACCATAAACACCCAAATAAAGGTGAACAACATCCGATATTGATTTGAGCCTGAGCCTCAGCCTGCGCCTGCACTAATTGTTTATGGCGTTGATAATGGCCATATCGAAAGAGTGGCCATAAAGGGTGATTGCATAATGGTCGACTCGAAGCGACATCGAAAACAAATTACAAAATTTGACCACAACAAAATACTGAAGTAGTAATAACACGAAATAAGTGGAGAACTGGAAAACGTTGTTGTTTTGATTTATTTTTGTACAAATCTGTTTGGCATTAACCTTTGGCATTTCGCTCTTTGGATTTATTTATTTGTTTGTTATTATTTTCGGATTGGTTATGTTATGAAATGATGTTGTAGCCCACGCCAGTGGCTCTGCTGTTGCACACCCAAGAAATGTCAAGTGTATGACGACATGAGTGTTGCACAGAGAACCGGCCAAAACGTATCTGACGGATACACATTCACACATCGATGGCGCGACTGCATCGCCACTCTTGGATGGCTGGCTGGCTGGCTGGCTGGCTGGCTTGGCTTGGCTTGCCTAACAAGCGGAAAGCAAAAACATAACAGTAAAGTAAATTAAGTAAAAACCACACAGCAGCAACATCAAAAGTGGCAACAGCAACAGCACCAGCAGCAGTTACAAATGCAACGCTAGCAACTGAAAAGAAAAACCGGACAGAGCCAAGTTTTAGTTTTCGCGCGATGAGAGTATATGTTGGTCAAGAGTGGCCGAGAATAGAGAATACTCTGGGCTGAAAGGCTGGACGGACTGTCCCATAACAAAAGTGGATGACCTCGAGAATTCTTGCTTGCCGAGAATTAGAAGCCAAAGAGATCACTCAAACGTTCCCTCCACATATCTGTCTTAGAATCTGTATCTGCCAGTTGGTGGAGTCTTGTTTAACCACCGCTTTGGGCATCATCTGCTACGACAATAGAGTATGCCTAAAATTGGTAGCTTGCCTCGTGAGCCTTTGCCGGAGATACATATATTCTTTTGGGGCAAGCACTTTGCTTTGTTTATCTCGTCTTGGCGGTTTCTTGTGGCAATGTGTTTTTGTTTTTCATTAGCGCCTGCTTAGCCGCAAAAAGTGCTTGATTTCTTGTAAAAAATTGTGAAACAGGCTTACATTAATCAATTAACTAAACACCAAAAATTGTTTTTCTTTCCAGATCTTGTACTAAACAAAGACAATACAAAAATTGGGTCAATTAGGTAAGAGAAGCTCGTTATTATTTATTCACATTTTTTGTTGACTGTTTTGAATATTCTGGTAAACATTTGTTGCAAAAATTTCATCAATAATGTTGTGCAAGTCTGGTGTCTTTTGCATCGAAACAAAAAAGTCTCTCTGGTTTTGAAACAAAAAAGTGGTCGCTGACTTCCGTCGCAATTAGGCAATGAATAAAAAAAAACTGAACAAAATAATTACAAACATCCTGAACATTGATACACTTTAAAAACAAGTCGCTCTTAGACATTTATTATTTCTCAATTCATTTTAATTTTTTTTGCCAAAATATCTTCCACAAACGAAGCGCTGAAATTTGTGCCGAATTGTGGCTTTGCATCGAGGTACCACTTTAGGGCCAACAGGTACTCTCCAGTGGGAACTGGTACTCGCATGAGCTCTGGTTTCAAGTAAAAGTCCTTAATTATCTGTGGACCCTGCCAGAGTTTGTTAATAAGACACATAGCAATCATAGATAATTTTAGACTTACCACGTATGGGCATGAGTGGTTGATGTTTGTAAAATCCTTCATCAAATTGTACATAACAGAGACTAGGGGGTCTGACTTATGAAGCATAAACTTGCATGCATCCACAGTTCTTTCGTACAGCCACGGCTTATAGCCATTGGCCTTTTTGAAAAGCTTACCGTGAATTTTTATCCTGTAAGCCGGATAGTGCAGGGTTCCATTCATATTCAGGACGATTTTGTCCCGATTGATGGCCTTCAGTCGGCAGTGGGAGAAGGTGAACCACGATTTGTTATAACTTTCGCACACAAAGTTGGTGAACTTGAACTCGACTGCATCCTTAAATTATTTTTGACTGTTTTGAGAGCACAGCTTCAGAAATATAGGCTACTTACATTGCAATGCAAGCTAAAGAGAAGAAATGCTCCGAAAAAGGCACTGACTAGCCAGAATGGTGCCATCGTAATAAGCATATTACTGGATTCAAAATTATGTTATAAAATATGTTATTAGCTTTTCCGGCAGAGATGTGATTTTAATTGCTGCTTATTTAAAAGCAATTTGATAGTTTAACATTAAAATCTCATTTTCGCACATTAAAATTACAAAATTTTCCAATATAAATTTTGCAATTTTTCTACATAAAGTTTTTGTACAAATTTTAATTTTCTATCAAGTTCAACCTGAAAACTATTTATTTATACTTCTGTTTTTCAGGCTTATATTTGACGGCCAATAACTTTTATTTTTTCCTGATATTTATAAGACAATAACAATGAAACAGAAACATAAAGCTTTACGACTTCTTTTGAAATAAATCTTCCACAATTGCCACACTTGCGTTTGTATCGAATTGAAGTTTCTCATCAAAGTACCATCGTAGGGCCAAGAGGTAATCCCCAGTTGGAAACGGTAGCATAAGCTTGTCATATCGTAGATAAAAATTCTTTAGAATTTGTGGTCCCTAAATGGAAAGTAAAAATTATTATTTAGAGGAAGCACATTTAGAGGAAAACCTACCATGTACGGACAGGTGTGGTTTATATTTGAAAACTCTTGAAAAAGCCCATAAACGACTCTTCCAAATGGGTCGTATTTGTTGCGAATAAACCGGCATGCATCGAGGGCTCCGTTTATCAGCCAGGGCTTGTATCCATTTTCTTTCTTTAAAACCTGATAATGCATTTTAATACGGTAGGCCGGGTGCAGAATAGAGCCATTCATGTTGAACACAATTCTGTCTCGGCTCACGGCCTTCAGGCGGCATTCGTGGAAAACAAACCAAGATTCGTTGTAGCTCTTGCAATTAAAGTTTGTGAATTTGAAGACGAAGGCGTCCTAATAGGTCTTGACTTTAAATCAAATACAAAATATATTCCAAGTTTTAGCTTACAATAAAAGGTGGCGAAAATATTCCGAGAAAGAGGCAAATAATAAAGCTTAACCTCATAGTGTCCTGAATGAAACTGGAAGAATATATCTTAGCCTGGGTTTGTATATCGTCATATGTATTATAAAATATAAATGTTATTGTGATTTCAATCAGCTCGAGCAATTTTTTGCTTGGTCAGTTCTTCATTTGCAAGAACGTTGCTTTAATGTGGCGTATCTTATTGCCTTAAATTGTACAATAATTGTCCATATTATATGCCAATTTTAGGGGCAAAAATAATAATTTTCTTGGCGATAAATAAATTTGAAGTCATGCTTGTTTTTAGATACATATTTTTTCTTTCCAATACGAATATCCTCAAAGAACTGATAACTAACGTTTGTGTCATAAATAAGGTTGTTGTGAAAATGAACATGGCTAATCCTAAATATGTGTGTTGTTCCTAATATCAATTGACATTCGTGGTGAATAAAAAGAAATAAATTATACTATACTTTAATATTTTTGTGAACTAAAACAATAAAGCTTCACCACATGGTACTCTAGATGAAACTTAACTAAAAATATATCTTAACCATAAGAATTATAAGACATATATTGTATTGATCTCAAACTTCACGGTTGTTTAGTCAATATTAGGCGTATTTCGTTTATTCAAATTGTATAATAATTTTGCTTAATTTGTCGCTGTTACTTTCCATGAAGAAGATCTTCCGTAAATGTAAAACTAACGTTTGTGTCACAAATGAGATTTTTATGGAAATACCATCTCATCCCCAGCATGTAATCCCCACTTGGAAAAGGAAGCTTCAAAAGTTCAGGCCTCAAGTAGACGCCCCGTACATACTGCAGGCCCTGAAAAAAATATAAAATATTGAAATATTTTTTTATAGCGTCCTTTTCACAACTTACCACATACGGACAGGTGTGGTTCATATTAGTAAAATCCTTAAAAAAACCATATACGATTTTGGCGAAAGGATCATAACTTCTCTTCAGAAAGCGACAGGCATCAAGTTTCGATTCTAGTAACCATGGCTTATAGCCACTTTCCTTTTTGAATACCTTGCCGTGAATACTAATGAAAGAAGCCGGATGAAGAATAGTTCCGTTCGCGTACAAAACGACCTTGTCCCGGCTGACTGCCTTTAGTTGGCAGTAATGAAAAACGAACCAGGACTCGTTATAGCTCATACAGACAAGGTTTGTAAACTTGAACACCACGGCTTCCTAAAATAAATACACTATACCAAACATCATCTTAAGGTACGACCGCACTTACTCCAAATAAGGATCTTCTCATTTGAAAAGCCATTAATATAGAGCAGAACATTGCGAACCGCATTTTAAGGCCGATATTATGCAAACAATGTACGAGACTGACAGAATACTTGGTTCTGCCGAGAGTTATAAAATTAAAACAGAGCTGAACTCGGGGATGATTCGTATCTTTAAGTTGAAAATGAGCTTCGTTCCCAATACTTATTGAACTCAAAACTTCACAGTCATTTAGTCAATATTAGGCATATTTTGTTTATTGAAATTCTACAAAATTTGTTTATATCTGTTATTTTCCACGAAGAAGATCTTCCGTAAATATAAAACTGACGTTTGTGTCAAAAATGAGCTTTTTATGGAAATACCATCTCATCCCCAGCATGTAATCCCCACTTGGAACGGGAAGCGACACTAGCTCAGGCCTCAAATAGAAGCCCACCACTTCCTGTAGACCCTAAATAGCAATAACACTCAATTAGGATCTAGATCCAACATATCGAGTATGCACTACTTACCACATAGGGACAGGTGTGGTTGATATTGGAAAATTCTTTAAAGAGACCATAAACAATTTTGGCGAAAGGATCATAACGTTTCTTCAAAAAACGACAGGCATCCAATTTGACATCAAAGAGCCATGGCTTGTATCCGTTCGCCTTTTTGAATAGCTTGCCGTGGATGATGATAGAGTACGCCGGAAAAAGGATAGTTCCGTTCGTGTTCAAGATCACCTTATCCCGACTGACTGCCTTCAGCCGGCAGTTGTGAAAAATGAACCAGGACTCGTTGTAGCTCAGACATACATAGTTTGTAAACTTAAACACCACGGCTTCCTAAAAAAGAAAGGTTAGTATCTTTCGTGATGCAAAGGACTTACCCGCCTTACACCAAAGAGGGATGTGCTTATTTGAAAAGCCAATAATATAGCGCAAAACAAAGATATGAACTTCATTGTTAATCAAACATTGCGCAAGTGATCTACGAAAGTGATGCAATTTTCGGGTCTGTCGGATTGTTTCAAAATAATCATCATTAATTTAGGTGTGATTCCTATCTAGTTTAATAAGGCTAAATTTTCTAAAATTCATGTTTAAAAGTACAAAACCAATTACTTAATTTATTTTTGTTGATTAGAATACATTGATTGTTCGATTGATCGATACAGTTTAGAATATCCCATTATTTTTTTTTGAATAACAGCAACTTTTTTTAAGTATTACATTTTACGGTTTGGGTGGAACCAGATCTTCCACAATGGAAAAACTTGCGTTGGTATCGATCTGTAGCCTTTCTTCCAAATGCCATCGTAGAGCCAAAAGATAATCGCCAGACGGAAACGGAAGAAGAAGTCTCTCATATCGCAGATAAAAGTCCTTTAGAATTTGTGGTCCCTAGAATGCGAGATAGTTTTTAAGAGCTTTTGGTATGTCTTTATGTAGAAAACCTACCGTATACGGACAGGTATGATTAATGTTGGAAAAGTCCTTGAAAAGACCATAAATAACTCTTCCGAACGCGTCGTACTTGTTTCGAACAAATCGGCATGCGTCGAGTGATCCGTTTATTAGCCAGGGCTTGTACCCACTTTCCTTCTTAAAAATCTGGTAGTACAATCTGATGCGGTGGGCTGGGTGCAGAAAAGTTGCATTCATGTTGAACACGACCTTGTCGCGACCGACGGCCTTGAGGCGACATTTGGAGAAAACAACCCAACTTTCGTTGTAGCTGCCACACACAAAATTAGTGAACTTGAAAATCACGGCATGCTATTCAAGATATATTTTCAAAAATCGCGTGAAAGAATATTTTTATACTTAATACTTACAATATTTGCAAGATATATTCCGATATTAATACTTACAATATTTGCAAGATATATTCCGAGGAGAAGGAGAATGAGAAGGCCTAACCTCATAGTGCTCTGTATGGAACTGAGCTTTCGTTCCATAAACGATATACTTAAACGATATAGTAATTTAAATATAGAGTAATTTTTGCCTTGATCATCCCATTTATTTCAAAAACGTGTGCTTAATAAAGCGTAACCTATTGATGGTAATTCTACAATATTTTTTATATCCCTGCAGAGTGCATTAAAATTTTGGTCTAAAATGTACAAACCATGTCTGTTTGTTCGATCGAAAATGAAAAAACTTTGCTGTTTTTAAAGATAGAAGGTTGGGAATTTTTTTCGAAATTTTTATTATAAGAAAATAATTTTGTTATAAAATTCTCACAAGGATCGGTTAACTATAGTTGATGTTTGCACAATATATCTTACGATAAAAGCTGCCAATTAACTGCACTTTATATTCAAATAATTTTTTCAATTTAAGCAAGAAGATCCTCAGTGAATACAAAACTGACATTTGTGTCGAACGTAAGCTTGTTGTTTAGAAACCACCTTATCATCAGCATGTAGTCGCCGCTCGGAAAGGGAAGTGTTAATAATTCGGGCCTCAAATAAAAGCCCATCACATACTGCAGACCCTGAAATCAGAAACGTCCCTAAAATTTATATTTACTTAAAATATGAAAAACTCACCACTAATGGACAAGGATGGTCGAAGTTTGTAAATTCCTTAACAAGATTAAATACTAGGTTTGTAAATGGGTCATAATTTGACTTGAGAAAGCGACAGACATCGACTTTCAAGTCAATTAGCCAGGGCTTATAGCCATTTTCTCGTTTAAACATCTTTCCGTGAACACGTATCTTATCGACCGCATGAGGAATAGTTCCGTTTAGGTTCAGGACAACCTTGTTTCGACTGACAGCCTTGAGTCTACAGTGATGAAAAATAAACACCGAATCGTTGTAACTCAAACAAACGGCATTTGTCAACTTGAAGACCACAGCTTCCTTAAAACACAAATTAATATTAAAAATATGTTGTAATTGTAATAATTGTAATAATTAAAAAAATATACACCAGCATAGGGAGCTAATCCAATAGATGTTCAACCTTGATGTAGTATTTATATCAGTGGGTTAAAGGTATTCATAAATTAATACCATTCATTCCCATACCCAATGAAAACTCAATACCCCCAGAAGGGTACTTACAATTTTTTTTATAATTTTTTTTACTCACGATTGTGTCCTGATATATAAGGATATATGAAATCAGCAAAAATTTGAAAAAGTTTAAACGTCTTTCCATTGTGTCCGCAGATAAAATGAAGCTACCCTTTTTCAAAAGTTCTTTTTATACTCAAAAGTACAATTATTTATATTTGCAAATAAAAATGATACAAATGTCTATAATTGTCTATAATTATCATCGCGACTCGTTCAAGTGTAGAATCATACGGAATTTAACAATTCTTAGATATACTCGAATCTTTATCAGGATTTTCAGATTGTAACTCTTTGAATTTAAATAATATAATTGTTTTAAAAAAAATGATGCAAAAAGAAAAACGGATAATAAAATATTATTTCACTTAAATTTTGTTATTTGTTTTCGAAAGATCCTCGGCGAAGGTGAAACTAATATTTGTTTCAAATTGCGGCTTGCGATCGAAGTGCCATCTTATAGTCAACATATAGTCACCGTTTGGCAGAGGATAAATTACTTTTTCACGTCTCAAATAGAAGCCCTGAATTATCTGACTTCCCTGAAAAATATTAAAATAATTTTAGTTTTTTATCAATATTAGTTAAATATTGATTATTCTCACCACATATGGACAAGTGTGATTAAAGTTTGAAAAATCCTTGTATAAACTGAAAACCATTATTGCTAAAGGATTGTAGTTTTGTTTAACAAATTTGCAAATATCGATTAGGAAGTTTATAAGCCAAGGCTTGTATCCATTATCCCTTTTATACAATTTGAATTGGGCGAGGATCTTATTGGCAGGATAGAGAACGGTTCCATTCATGTTTAAAATGACTTTGTTGCGACTTATGGCTTTCAGGCGACATTCGTGAAACACGAACCAAGATCGATTGTAGCTTTCACATTGAAAGTTTGTGAACTTAAACACAACTGCCTCCTGCATAATAAAATGATCAGTTTGTTTAGGCTATCTAAATTGTAACTTACACATTGATGGTATTGCCCCAATAAAAAAAGACCAAGAGCCGAAATTGCGACAATCGCGAACCGCATTATGTAGCCTTCTGACGATTATTTTATTTTTCGGTAAATCATTATGAATGATAAATCAACCCCATTTAATGAACCTTTTTTGGTTCAATGAAGGCAAAAATTGGCTTTATTAAGCGATTGTCTAAAATGTCATAATTATCGAACAATAATTTTGGTTTAGGTAATTGCAAGATCGGTATAAACATTTAGTCGATGGGAAAATTACTATAACAAAGGAAATCCTTTTGATGATGAAATTATCATAATGATCGGCCAACTATATCCGATGGATATCTTTCAATATAAGCTGTCAGTTAAATGAAACTTTTGTTTTGCGATACAATTTGGGAACTTTTAAGCATTGAATTTGATTGCTCTATTTATAAATAGATAGTATGCTTTTATAATAATTTTTTGCTTCATTGAATGCAGAAATAGGTGTGATTAGTTGATACATAAAGTATTAAACTAGCTCCCTAAAATTCTTTACAAACTTTAATTCTTTACAATATAAAATCTTTAGAAAAGAAAGAAGTCTTTTTTGTAAATAACCGAAAAATTAGCTTTCCCTTTTTCATTAAATTTTTTTTTCAGAAACATACATGATCATACGTAAACCATAGAATTAAATTAAATAAATATATTTCTGATTTAAAATAGCCACATAAATAAATGTGTTGAATTTCATGTCTTATAAACGTTAATTTTGATTGGAATCTTTTTATCAAACACCCAAAAATTAAAGCATCTTTGGCGCAGATACCTCGCAAATAGTAATTTTTTCGTTAAGAAACAGTACTATTCCTCAAACGAAAATTATAATTATAATTATCCTTGAAAAAGTTGAACACGATGGTTGTCACATGGTTGGCCAAAAATGTTTTCGGCCAAATCAGCAACCATCCAAGCCGTATATAATATAAAATGTACAATAATTTTTCAAAATTTGTCGCCAGCTTGCGCCGACATTATTTTATATTTGTTACTATCCATGAAGAAAATCTTCTGTAAATGTAAAACTGACGTTTGTGTCAAACACTAGTTTTTTATGAAAATACCATCTCAACGACAGCATGTAATCCCCACTTGGGATGGGAAGCGACAAAAGCTCAGGCCTTAAAAAGAAGCCCCTTACTTCCTGCAGACCCTGAATAGAAACAAAATAATAAATTATGGATCAAGATCCAACATCTCTACTACTTACTATGCAGTACTTACCACATAAGGACAGGTGTGGTTGATATTGGAAAATTCTTTAAAGAGACCATAAACAATTTTTGCAAAAGGATCATAACGTTTCTTTAAAAATCGACAGGCATCCAATTTGACATCAAAGAGCCATGGCTTGTATCCGTTCGCCTTTTTGAATAGCTTGCTGTGGATCATGATAGAATAAGCCGGAAAAAGGACGGTTCCGTTCGTGTTTAAGATCACCTTATCCCGACTGACTGCCTTCAGCCGGCAGTTGTGAAAAATGAACCAGGACTCGTTGTAGCTCAGACATACATAGTTTGTAAACTTAAACACCACGGCTTCCTAAAACAGAAAGGATAGTATCTTTCGTGATGCAAAGGACTTACCCGTCTTACCCCAAATAAAGATCTGCTTATTTGAAAAGCCATTACTATTGCGCAGAACAAAGATATGAACCTCATTGTTAATACAATATTTTGCAAGTGATCAAAGGAAGTGATACAATTTTTTCGGTCTAACGAGTTACTTCAAAATAAATGCACCTTTTATTTAGATGTGATTCCTATCTTGATGTTCGTAATTAAGCTGTTTTTTCAAAAATAAAGGGCAATAAAGCTTTGTACAATTTGAAAGTACAAAACAAATTACTTTATTTTTGGAGAAAAAGTAAATTCTTTTGATTAGAATACATTGATTGCCATTTAGACTATCCTTTTTTTATCATTTGAATAACGATTTTGAAATGTGATTGCACCAGCAACTACTTTTAAATATTGTATTTTAAGGTTTGGCTGGAAACAGATTTTCCACATTAGAAAAACGTTGGTATCGAACTGCAGCCTTTCATTATCAGAGCCAAAAGATAATCGTCAGACGAAAACAGAAGAAGAAGTCTCTCATATCGCAGATAAAAGTCCTTTAGAATTTGTGACCCCTAGAATGCGAGAGTTTTGGTAGATCTTTAGGTAGGAAACCTACCGTCTACGGACAGGTATGGTTAATGTTGGAAAAGTCCCTGAAAAGCCCATAAATAACTCTTCCGAATGCGTTGTACTAGTTTCGAACAAATCGGCATGCGTCGAGTGATCCATTTATTAGCCACGGCTTGTACCCACTTTCCTTCTTAAAAATCTGGTAGTACAACTTGTAGTTGAACACGACCTTGTCGCGACCGACGGCCTTGAGGCGGTAGCAAGGATCCGCCCTTTTTGCTGCTCTGCCCAAAGCTAATAACTCTAAACCACCGAATAGAAAGTGCCTTGTTTCATATACAAATAATATTTTCAATTCAAGCAAGAAGATTCTCAGTGAATACAAAACTGACATTCGTGTCGAACGTAAGCTTGTTGTTTAGAAACCACCTTAGCATCAACATGTAATCGCCGCTCGGAAAGGGAAGAATTAATAATTCGGGCCTCGGGTAAAAGCCCATCACGTACTGCAGACCCTAAAATCAGAAACGTCCCTAAAATGTATATTCACTTAAAATATGAAAAACTCACCACTAATGGGCAAGGATGGTCAAAGTTTGAAAATTCCTTAAAAAGATTAAATACTATTTTTGCAACTGGGTCATAATTTGACTTGAGAAAGCGACAGACATCGATTTTCGAGTCAATTAGCCATGGCTTATAGCCATTTGCTCGTTTGAACACCTTTAAGTGAATACCAACCTTATCGACCGGATGAGGAAGAGTACCGTTTAGGTTCAGGACAACCTTGTTTCGACTAATAGCCTTGAGTCGACAGTGATGAAAAATGAACACCGAATCGTTGTAGCTTAAACAGACGGCATTGGTCATCTTGAAGACCACAGCTTCCTTAAAACACAAATTAATATTGAAAATATATAGTTGTAATAATTCAAAAAATAAAGTACAGCATAGAGGGTAATTCAATAGATGTTCAACATCAAGTTGTTTCCATTCCCAATGGAAAATTCAATACCTCCAGAAGGGTACTTACAATTGTATTATAATATTTTTACTCACGATTGTATCCTGATATATAAGCAGATATGAAATCCACCAAATTCTGAAAAAGTTTAAACGTCTCCCCATTGTGTCCGCAGATGAAATGGTGCTAGTTTTTTCAAGAGTTCTTTTATACTCAAAAGTTCAATTAATTATATTTAGAAATATTCAATCTATTATTTTCTATAATTATCATCGCTACTCTTTTAAGTGTACAGACATTATAAATTTAACAATTATATAATCACCGTTTGGCAGAGGACGTATTAATTTGTTGAAAGTTTGTGGACTTAAACATAACTGGCTCCGGCATAATGAAATTATCAGTGTATTTAGGCTGTCTAAATCGTAACTTACACTTTGGTGGCTTACACTTTGAAATTACGACAATCCCGATCCGCATTATATAGCCTTGTGACAATAATTTTAGTTTTCGGTAAATCATTATGAATGATGATACTTCACCCACATTGTACGAACATTTTTTTGCTTCAATAAAGGCGAAAATTGGCCTTTTTTAAGCGATTGTCTAAAATATCATAATTTTCAAACAATAATTTCGGTTGAGGTAATTGCCAGATCGGTAGAAAAATTTAGTAAATGGGAAAAGTACTATAACGTAAGAAATCCTTTTCAAAATAATATTGTCATAATGATCAGCTAACTATATCCTTTAATATAAACTGTCATATAAGTGAAATTTTAATTGTTTTTCGCTACAATTTTAGAAATTTTAAGTCCTGCAGGCCAATACTCCACTTTTCATTGAATGAAAAAATAAGTATGATTAGTTGATGCATAAATTATTAAAAGTAAAGTCCCTAGAAAAGTAAAAGATGTTAGTCCCTTTATTCTAAAACATACGGGATAATTTTACAAATTACAAATTAAATAAATTGATTTTATGGTAAAGAATGTATACATTGTATTGTATTCCATGTCTTATAAATTTTTTAATTTTATTAGCATCGAACACCAATCAAGAAATTATTCCTCGTACTTATAATTTTTTTCATTAGAAGAAAGTATCATTCATCAAATGAAAAGTAAATTCCCGTGGATATTATAAGTTCTGTAGACAAATTTCGGTTACTAGCAACGTACCATTTAATTAAAATTAGGTATTCGCCAGAGGGAAGTGGAACTGGGATTGTCTCTGGAAAGACGTGGACTCCCATAACATAAACGGGGCCCTGGAAAAAATGTTTTCGATATTAGCTGTACAGCATATTTTTATTAACTTACCGAATAGGGACAGGGATGATTGAAATTAGAGTTGTCCTTAAACATATTGAAAACGAGGATTGCCACTGGCACATATGGTTTTCGGGCAAATCGGCAACCATCCACGGTGACATTATATAGCCAAGGCTTCCAGCCACTAGCTTTTTTGAACATTTCCCCATGAAGCTTTCCCTTTCTGGCAGTCTGCAGGAGGCTCCCATTAAAGTTGAGTATGGTTTTGTCCCTTCGAATGGCCTTCAACCGACATTGATGAACCTCAATCCAAGATGGGTTCACCGAGTCGCACACAAAATTGGTAAACTTGAATTTGGATGCATTCTTGTGCGGAAATACATATTTTTTTGAATTCTAATTCTAATTTAAGGATATTGGGGGATTACTTACGATTTTGTACTGATCGGATATAAAATATAAAGCCAGAAAGAGAACCAAACCTTTTGTGCATGCTCCCATGTTGTGTTGTGTCGGGCAATATAGGTATAATGACTTTTCGCTTGAACAAAGGTTTAAATAAAGCATTTCATTCGCAATTGACGATCTAAGCTATTCATTTGATATTAATCTTACATTAACTATTGTTATATATATTTATTATATTTTTAGATATATTTTAATACATCGAAACTCAAACGCTTCGCAAAGTCTAATTTCTAACTTTGCTGAAGTCGTCTGTAGAAATATAGTCCTTTTAAATAAGCCGTGGATAAAAAGCAATTGAATTTATGTGAATATATTTTATTACAGAAATCTTACAGAGTTATATTTTAATTGGAATCATAATTTATTCATAATTTATCCTGTGCGGAAACTATAGTTAATTTTTCAATATCAAACATCAATAGAGAATGTAAAATTGGTCAGTCCTCTTTAAAATTAAAGTAAGTAGCTAAGGAAAAGGCCAAACTTGTGTTCAAATTTCGGCTACTAGCAACGTACCATTTACTCAAAACTAAGTAATCCCCAGAGGGAAGGGGAACTGGGATATCCTCTGCAAGGAAGTGGAGATTTTTTACATAAATGTGGCCCTGCAAATAGAGTAAAATGTTCGATTTTAAGCTTTATAGCTTATTTTTAGAAACTTACCGGATAGGGACAGGAATGATTTAAATTAGAATTATCCTTAAACAAGTTGAAGACGAGGGTAACCACTGGCACATAGGGATTTCGTATGAATCTGCAAGCATCCAAGGTTATATTATACAGCCAAGGATTCCAGCCATTAGCTTTTTTAAATATTTGCACGTGAACTTTTAATTTGTTTATAGTTTTCAGGAGGGTTCCGTTAAAATTGAGTGTGGTCTTCTCCCTTTGAATGGCCTTTAGCCGACATTTGTTAACCTCCACCCAGGATGGGTCCAGTACGTCGCACACTAAATTGGTGAACTTAAATTTGGATGCATTCTTGTATCGAAATTAATTTTTTTTATATATTAAATTTGAATTAAAAGAATATTGTGGTCTAACTTACGATTTTGTATTGATCGGCTACAAAATATAATGCCAGAAGGAGGAGCAAACTTTTCGAACACGTTCCCATTGTGCCAAGCAACACAGATATAAATGGTTTATTTTTATGGTTTATGGTGAATTTTGACATTTTTTCGCTTGAACAGATGCTTAAATAATTCATGTTAGTATTTAAATTTGGAAGGTAGACATTGGATAATGACAGTACATCAATTACTGCAAAAAGAGAATTTAAAATATTTATTTTAATATATCATAATAATAATCTCATCATAAATGATTGAACTTTGGTCTTTTGCTTTTATATTATTAATTATATTATATTATATTATAATATATTAAAACACATATAATATAATTTATTTATTATTAGTTATATTATAAAGCTATAATTGTCAAGTAAATCATAATAATTGGTTTAAAAATAAACAAGAGTTTCATTTGTTGTATTCGTTGTGTTGAAAATGTTCTAGCCATATAGTAGTCCCACTCGCAACCATCCTCACATTAGAACACGAACTAAACAAGTTCAGGAGAATGGCTGGCAACAATTAACCCATTCAATAGGCTCCACAGCCCATTTGGAGGTAAAACCACGGACCCGAACAATGGAAATCTGGGGGACTGTGTGCTGGGCTGTGCGGCCAGCGACGCGCATGAACATAAAGTTTAGTTTAGTTTATGTTGCATGTGTGCTGCACATGTGCCGGAGTCCCGGATGAAGTGCTTCGTCTTCGCAAAGTCTAACTTCTAACTTTGCTGAAGTCGCCTGCAGAAATATAGTCCTTTTGATAATTATATAATCGTAATTGGTAATTGAATTAGTAATTGAATTTATGTGAATATATTTTATTACAGAATTCTTACAGAATTATATTTTAATTAGAATCATAATTTATTCTGTGCGAAAACTATTAAGTTACTTTTTCAATATCGAACATCAATCAAAAATGTAAAAATGGTCAGTCCTCTTTAAAATTAAAGTAAATTCCTGAGGAAATAACCAAACTTGTTGTCAAATTTCGGCTACTAGCAAAGTACCATTTAATCAAAAGTAAGTAATCCCCAGAGGGAAGGGGAACTGGGATATCCTCTGCAGTTACGTGGAGATTTAGTATATAAACAGGGCCCTGCAAATAGAGTAAAACGATCGATTTTAAGCTTTATAGCTTATTTTTAATAACTTACCGAATAGGGACAGGAGTGATTGAAATTAGAATTGTCCTTAAACAAGTTGAAGACGAGGGCAGCCACTGGTACATTGGGATTTCGTATGAATCTGCAACCATCAAAGGTTATATTATACAGCCAAGGCTTCCAGCCATTAGCTTTTTTAAATATTTGCACGTGAAGTTTAAATTTTTTCATGGTTTTCAGGAGGGTTCCGTTAAAATTGAGTGTGGTCTTGTCCCTTCGAATGGCCTTTAGCCGACATTGGTAAATCTCCACCCAGGATGGGTCCAGTAAGTCGCAAACGAAATTAGTAAACTTAAATTTGGATGCATTCTTGTACCGAAATACACTTTTTTATATTAAATTCGAATTAAAAGAATATTGTGGGCTAACTTACGATTTTGTATTGATCGGCTACAAAATATAATGCCAGAAGGAGGACCAAACTTTTCGAACACGTTCCCATTGTGCCAAGCAACACAGATATAAATGGTTTATTTTTATGGTTTATGGTGTATTTTGACATTTTTTCGCTTGAACAGATGCTTAAATAATACATGCTAGTATTTAAAAATGAAAGTTAGACATTGGATAATGACAGTACATCAATTACTGCTAAAAGAGAATTAAAAATATTTATTTTAATATATCATAATAATTTGGTCTTATGCCCTTATATTTATTATTGTTTTTATTATGAAGCTGTAATTGTCAAGTAAATCATAGTAATTGGTTTAAAAATAAAAAAGATTTGTATTCGTTGTGTTGAAAATGTTCTAGCCATATAGTAGTCCCACCCGCACCCATCCTCACATTAGAACACGAACTAAACAAGTTCAGGAGAATGGCTGGCAACAATTAACCCATTCAATAGGCTCCACAGCCCATTTGGAGTTAAAACCACGGACCCGAACAATGGAAATCTGGGGGACTGTGTGCTGGGCTGTGCGGCCAGCGACGCGCATGAACATAAAGTTTAGTTTAGTTTATGTTGCATGTGTGCTGCACATGTGCAGCTCAGCCACCTGCAACCCGCAGGGGGTGGTAATGGTGGACTAGCACCAGTCAGTCAGCTCTGGTTGCTGCCACATTGGGTTTAGTCTCAGTCCCGGATGAAGTGCTTCCACTGGCAGCTGCTGCGGCTACCGAACTCACTTGTGCCCGCCACACATCATACAAACGACGACATTAGCCCCGAAACCTTAACAACAATGGAAAATGGGCCTACGCATGCCGCCTTGATTTCTGTTTACATTCTGGTACACTGAAAAAAAAAGTATACTAAAAAGTAGTCTTGGAGTTCAACAATAAAAATGTATGTTTTTTACAAGAACTTTAAGTAAATCCCTTCAAGTTCACTAAATATTAAGGTCAATGTCTGGTCTCCCTTAGAGATACAAGACTTCTGCTCCATCATAACAAATTAAACATTCTGTCACGCCTTGAAACAAACTCGATTTATTAAGCCCAACTTTATCCATGTATGCAATTTTAATTTTTTGCCACAGAATGTTCTTTGGCAACCCTTTTCTCATTCGATTCGATTTTTTTTGCTGTAAGTTTTTGGGGCTGGCCTGTGGGGCGTGTCCCATGGTTTTGGGTTTTGACTTTTGGTGGGTGTGTACGAATTTAAATTTTTAACATGTAACTCATTTTTAATGCAAATAAAATAATTTTTCGTCGGCCGTGGTGTGCTGTTGAGGTTGTTGGCTGGCACGCGAAATGGGTCAGCCGGGAGGGAAATAAGTGAGCGTGTGCCAGGTCGAGGGATTGATTAAATAAACCACCTATAGTTGGTAATATTAATGAAGAAATTCGAGTGTCCGACACTGGGAGTTCGAGTGGAGTTTCGAGTGTGTCCGGGGGCGTTCGAGAGCTAATGAAGCGGAGTTCAGAGATCAGTTTCCGTTCGGCAGGGGCTTAAAGCAAGAAACTGCTTCAAACAACAAAAAAAATAAACAAAATGTTAAAGTAAGCAAAATCAAAATACTCGTACAACACAGATGGCAAAACAATTTGTTGGCAATTTCAGGCAGCAAACAGCAGTTGGCCTAACATGCAACGTGTATCTAAGCGATACAGATACAAATACGCCAAAATTGAAATCAAATTGGCGCATAGAGCCATAGCCATAGCCAGAGCTGGAGCTAGAGCTTGGGCCTTAGAATGCAATTGTTTGCTCTGCTTACTTGACTCGGCATTGGTTTTCCTTTCATTCGCTTGATTTTTCGCAATTTTCCTGCTGATTTAGCAAATTTTGCTGATTTTTCCAGGCCCCCCTCCGGCATTGGAGCAAGTTGTGGCTGCAAATGGAGATAGAGACATGCATGTCACAAGCAAACAGTTACAAATTGCAACTCAATGCAAGAAGAATGTGCCATGATAAGTCAATAACTATTATTAACACAAACCGCGCAGTAACTCACAGATTCCGATACAGATGCAGATACACTACACTCCGATATAGAAACTGATACTGTACATTTTCAATTGCCGCTGATTATATCTTTGTGGAGCGAAAGTGCATTTGGGCCTTATCGATATTGAAATGTTAATGAACTGAAAATTTTGCGTGTCGAATTGTCGAACAGTTCGCGCTGGGTATATGGGTATATGGTATGTTGTTAGATCGCCGCTCAGATCGCGGCACCGTGATAATTGCCCGGACTATGTACAATGATATACCACTAACATGCCGAGATTGCTGGTAGTGCCACTGTGATTGGAAAGGCAACAACGATAGACAACAAAGACCAAGACCAAATCACAGCCAAAACTGAAAACCCAGTCAAGACTTCACTTCACACTTTACTTTCCATTTTCTGCCTTTTATTTTTTTTATTTTTTTTTTTCTGACGGCCACGCTTCAAAAATATTTCAATTAATGCAAGAAAACAACAAAAATCGAGTGGGCCAAGTTAGAAATTGAGTCGTGGCTGCAACAAAGGGTAAAAATAGATTTTCCATTTGCATTTTCTACATTTCAATCATTTGGTCACGGCATCCATAGAATTGCTATTCACTTTTCCATTTACTTGCTCATTTTTGATTTCAATGTTGAGCTAAAAATATGCCATAAATTGCCAACAGTTGCAGTTTATTATTTCGTATTTTAAGTTGATCTTGACTTTAAATAAACAGAAAAGCTTAAATAACATTTTTAAAATGCATAAGCTTATTTATAGTTTAATATTCAATCGAACGTCATTTTAACAAACTTTTTCTTAATTACTTCTAATGGAAAATTGATCGATTTCTGATGGAAATGCCATTTTTATTTAGTAACATATGCATTTACAAAGCTCAGATGTGTACTTATCCTCCAAGTGAAACATTATGATGTGGTCCCGCGTTTTCATTGGAATTTTGGGAGCTCTTTTTTTAATACTTCTCCCACAAAATGTAAGGATATTGTAAGGATGGAGTGTCCCTTACTCATGACATCTTTCAGGAAGCAATTGTTTTTAAATTCACTAACGTCGTTTGCAAGAGTCACAACCAGTCGTGGATTGTAATTCATCATTGTCGCTTGAAGGCAGTTGCCGCGAGAGGGTTGTGCTTAACATAAATGCAACGGCTCTTCACCCGGCCAAGGATGTAACCTGTAAAGTCATGGTCTTCAAAAAGGCCAATGGCTATAAGCCATGGATACTACAAGGAACCATCGACGTCTGCCGATATTTGCGCAAGCCTTACAATGCCTTCGCGAAAATAATCTTCGATCTGTTTCAGGACTTTTCAAACATAAATCACACCTGTCCGTTTGTGGTATTTGAGTTAATTTGTTGATTATGCTGATTTAGTAACTGACTAACTATATGTTACAGGGCCCCCTGGTGATCAAGAATTTTTATTTGAGGTCAGAGTTGCTGCGGCTGCCCTTTCCCACTGGAGATTACTTGATGAGTGGCCAGTGTTTGTTTGACAAGAAGCACCAATCAAACACAAATGTTAGCTTTATGTACACCGAAGATCTCCTAAAGAGATCTTAAGATTTGTGATATAATAAATTTTGGGCCACCTTTCTATCGTTGTGCAACTCTGAGCAAGTGAAACCGATAGATATAATGCCCGGGAATGTATGCGCTTCGGAATGGCATGTCACCCAATCAGGCAGTGTGGCTGATGTATCTTACGGATACATGTAACACGAAGAAAATGCCAGCCAGGCACTCATTGAAGCGGTCATGCCATGACCGACGTTGTTTCGATTTATGAGCCAACCCACAACCCACGACACGATCCAAGGGGGCGGATGGGCGTGCTTGGTGGGGCTTGGGGCTTGGGACTCGTCCCCGCCACATGGTAGATGGTAGTGGCTGGGGGTGGTGGCGGACTTGAGTGAATGATGGCTGCACATCAGCGACCACAAAACAAACGGCGACACTTTCAATTGCACGCCTCAAACCCAGACTCGGATTCGGATTCGGATACGGATTCGGGCTGGAGATTGAGACTGGAACTTGGAGACGTGGTCGCACTTTCTCGGTGTCGCGCTTTGATTTGTTTTCTTCGGGGTTTTCTTGCTTTATTTTTATGGCTTCTTTTGGCGCAACAATTTGAATGTCATTAGTGTCAGTGGCCGGCAGCTAACGGAGCTTGACACCATCTCGTCCCCAACGCCCAGTGCACTCGGAAAAATAATGTCACTTTCATAAGTAAGAAAACTATTAAGAACTATCTTGAGAGAATACCTGTCTTTTTACCATTTGGACCATTTTCACACCAAAATTCTCAATCAGATAGTTGCGCTTTATACCTCTCAGTGTGGTAATTTTCCCAACAACCCCACCCACTTTGTGATTTTTCTTTTTCACACTTTTCAACGACAGCGTCCATCTGCGTGCCGCTGAACTACAATTTTAATTTAAAGTCACGTTAAACATTTATTACAATGCCACTTTTCACCTGGCCAGCTCTTGGACAGCTCTTGGCCAGCTTCGAGTTGCTCCACTTTTGGTTTTGTTACCGAATCGCGGCTGCCCGAAAGTGTCGCTACCTCCATTTTAATGCTCGGCAGATCATTAGCGTACCCTCCTCTTATCTAAGCGGCAACTACCCACTGTTGTTATTAGTTTTCCCTCCGGACTTGCCAAGTAGTTTCTCCGGAGGAAAACGAAAATGGGAAACACAAACCCAGCCCATTGTTCTGGTACTGACTAGGCCCTATGTAGAGCGCCATAATCTAGATTCCACTTGCCTGATAAGTTAATACTCTGGCTCGGCTCTGGCCTGCATTTGCTCTTTAGATCAAATCCCCGATAAATATTTAATTAGGCATTTTGCTTTTACAGAATGGTTTGGTTATTGTTTGTCCGTCGTCATCATCGTTTCCTAAGACAACGATCGTCTTTCTATAAGCCAGAGAGCTCTGTTTATTTTCGCATTAGATGATTGTAAACAATGTGCAAAGAAGCTTCCAGTTATGATGGAGTGCCTGGGATTATGGCGATTCATGGAGATCATGAAGATTGTCTTCAAAACTCACAAAAGCAAGAGGAGTTTTGCGAATTTAAGAATTATTTTTGAGTTATATTGAGGCTATATTAGTTTAATTACGTGATGTTCTTTTCCCTAAAATTATCTAAAATTCATTCTCTGTTTCTATTTTTCTAAGTTTACATAAAAGTTTACAAATATTTAACAACTATAAAACATTATTTATTTGCTTTTCAAGTGACTAAGACTTAAGCTTACTTTGTCAAAGAAATTATTCCCTCTTGTTTGATAAGCAAATACAGTTTATGGATTAAACTCTTCTGACTCTGAACCGAATGATGAACTTCCTCCTCAAGACTCCTCAAAGCCTTTCCCTTGTTTGGCGCACAAGACCCAGTACGGATCGGTGACTTCGGGGTTTCTCTTTGAAGTTGGCAGTTGCCGCCTTGAATCGGCTCTAACTGCGGCTGCTAATTAGCTAAAACAGACTCAGAGACAACAGTCAAGAGCCAAGACAATTGGCTGGCATTTACGCGCCGGCTGTTGCTCGAGAATTCCCTCCTCGTGCAGAAGACACCTCGCACTCTCTTTCAGATCCCGGCATCGCCATCATAGTCGTCATTTTATCAATTAATTCAGCGCCTCGGCCCATACGAAACCATCTTGATACAATTTGTAACCGAAAGCCGACCAGCGGGGAAAGGGGCTGGCTCTTATGTTACCGCCTTGGCTTAAGTTCTTGATCACGACCGGTCTTAGAGCTTGGCGCCAATGAGATATACTGTGACGCCGTTTGTAGCCATTTATATCTAATTATCATTTGGTTCGTCCAATAATTATTGCCAAGCATTGGCACGGAGTGAGCAAGCCGTCAGTTTGGGAAAGTTGGTGGGTCGCTTATGTAAAAGGTAAAGTCAGGCTCTGGCTTTCTGTTAAATTTAAATTATTGCAATTTTCTGCTAACGTCGTTGGCCGACTGCGCTTGGCCATTATGGTAAGCCGTTGTCGCCGAGTTGTTGTCGTTAGACAACCTCCCTCCAGTGACTGCACTTGGAGAAAAAGTCATCAATCATCATTTGATTTATCAAATTTTCTATCTTAAAGTATTATTTAAAAGGCTTTAATAAGTAGAGTAGTTTTTAAATAGAGTTTTTAACACAAACTTGGATATCTCTCGGTGTAGTAACTGCAGTAGGTTCAGACCTCTGGCTCAGACCGTTGATAACTATTATAATTTCAAAGTTTTGCTTTAATTGTTGTTGTCTTTTACCTGAAGCCAACTAGCTATTAGATCTAATGCCTGCAATGCTGTTGTCTGATGCATTTTATATGCAAATTAGCAAACAGCAACATCGGCGACGAATGCTTAACATCACAGAGTCCATGTTGATTAGCCTCGTGCCTCGGATCGCGGATCTCGAATCTCTGGCCTGCATCTCGAGTGGCTGTCTTCTCCACTTGAAAGAGCCGAGTGCTGAAAACTTTGGCATGTGATGAGACTCGGGAAAGATTAGAATTCAAGACCATCATGAAGCCATTCAGGCAAATGGAGGGCTATGTAATTAGTATTGATGGCGAAATTCTTTAGGAATACTTGCCAGTTAATCTGGCCCATAGAACTCTTCCCTAATGATCCGTTCCAGCTACGATTTGTTTGGTTTCCATTAAAACAGGAAGCCACGGGCCCACCTAATACTTATCAGCTGTCATTTTCGGCCTCCTAATTATGATAGATACAGGTCGGACTCCCCCTGGCAGTCGCCCGCTTGTCTCGCAACCTTTTGAACCCACTTTCTATGGAAGAGTGGAAGCCAACCGCGATGCATTCATGAAAAAATTAATAAACAAGCTCGATTACACGAACGGGGGAAACAGCAGCCGCAGATCGCAGCGAGAATACTTAATAGTTATTAATTAGTAGGAGGGAATGAAAAGCGTAGCAAAACGATCAAAAAATACCGGGTCACATCACATCGAGGGGAGGGAAAAAAAATACAAAACTTAAAGTCGTAGGCCGACAGATGGATGACGAACGATGCGGATGACTCTGTGGATGTGGATGGTGGATGCACCACGAAGAGCTTGATGATGAGAATGATAATGATGATGATGACTCTGGCAGAAGTTTATAAGATTGACCCGCATACCAGCGTGTGGGTCCCAGGCAAGTGCCGCATCCACATCCACATCATCCACTCAGAAAGTCAGACAGTCGACCGTCAGTCAGTGAGGTTGAGGGACCCAGAGAGACAAACAGAGTTGCACAATTAGATAAAGCATCTTATGGATGCACTTTGATGAATGTTAATTGAACTACACGCTGTACTTTTCGAGCATTGTTCAGCTGTCGTCGTCTGGCAGTTGAGGAAATGCCTGAGAGTTTTTGTAGATCCTTCACGGATGTGAGGCTAGAATGCCAGTAACTGGCTCATCATCTCATCTTCGTTCGAAACCGTTCCACTTACCGCCGGCCTAACCGACACCTGCCCACTCGTCTGCGGCCCGGGGTTAATGGCTTATAGATGAGGCTAACAGACATTCCGACACGATATTAATAATATGCGTTTATACTCAAAAAGGTGTATCTCTACTCTTTATTTCTTGCAGCTAATGAAATCGGACACCTCCGATGTGCGTGGTGCGTGGGTGGCGGCGCAGTGCTCTTGAGTCGGATTCGGATTCGGCAGTTGGCACCACTGACATGCGGTTGAGGCACTAAGACTGACCAGAGGCCTAGAAACCCGCGTAGGAGTGACTCCGCTCCACTGCCATGTGAGCTAAGCTCAACGCATCTCCAGTCCAAATCACACAAACCCCGCAGCGGAAACCAAAACCTTCCGGAATACCAAACGTAAAGACCGGAGCTATCCGGTAGGTAGTCGATATATTCAGTAATGGAGGCCACCGAACAGGACGTCATGCTGGAAGGCAGCGAAGACCTGATGTCCACATCGGCCACGTCCACGAATGGCGATGACCCAAATGGTTGTGGCAGGAAGTCGGTAAGTAGGATACCTTTGCTCCAAACCATATCCCTAAAAATAAGTACAAGGGAGTAGTTTTCTGTGTGTTTCTCTTAATAGGAAAAGTCACAGACCCTTTGTTCTTCTAGAATCTAGAAGCTACACCTTCAGTTCTTGGTTTTCCAGTATGCTTTTGTTGACGGAAGTGTTTGCGGTCGATGGGCGATGAATGGATGGATGGCCATGCCTCGCTTGACTCTTGCCATGCCGAGCTACAGACCAAGTGTATTGGCCAACTGAGTGTGTTCGTGGGTGGTTGGGTGGGTCAAAGTACTTGAAGTACGACTGAAAGCCGCTTAGAGCATTGCAAGCCGTTAAAAGTAAAAGCACGCTCGATGAAAGCTGAAAGTAATATAACAAAAAAATACATGTACTGTTTTAAAGCGATTCTTCTGAAGAACCATAAAAAGCCCCAAGGGAGAAAAGTAAATCAAAACATTTCTTTTCCAATTATGTAAGCTTAAAATACACTCCCCGAACAGTAGCACCACTCCTTGGGATTCTCAGACGTAAACAAAATCTGACTCATTGGACCGAAGAATAATAAATTGTGAATAATAAATCACATAAGGACTCTTACAGTATTTCAAGGTTTTCCTCGGCCTGGAGTATTTAGCCAATCAGAATTTCCATATAAGTCGCCGCTGAATATTTTATGCAATTAAAGGCAGTCCAAGGCAACACCACCAGCCAGCTTAATAAGCAGAAAAAACTTAATAGGATTTAAGAGCTGAACGTAAAGGCACGAGCACGGGTATAAACAGCAACTGCCCACACATACCGTCCATATAGGCAACAATGGTTACACACCCAGTGGACATCTGACATTTGCATTTGACTCCCGATCTCCCGATCATTGCCTCCTTACTCCCGCCCCACTGTCAATTGAAAGCAATTCATGCTAATTAGAAATTTTATTACATTTATTGCACTTATTGTTAATTGCAGTCCATAACCTCGCCGGATCCCACATCGTACGTGGCCAAGGCTCGAGTTACGCGGCCCACGCCGCCGCCTCCGTCGAAGAACCCGATGCAGTTCGTCCAGATCAAGCCCTGCAATCTGTACCAGACCGCCCAGCAGCAGCTGAAGAAGGCCGAGGAGGTCAAGAAGTTGAAGGAGGTGAAGAAGGAGGAGCCCGAGGAGTGGCAGAACGTAAGTCCATATCATATATCACTTGGATGCGAGAGAAAATCGCTTTCAAAGTCGTGACAAATTTGTTAAAGCTTGGCGTTAGATTTTTCTCATACTCTGCTGTAGGTTTCTCTTAAAAAACTAGATTAATATGAAAAAGGTTTTTACAAACTATAGATTTATTAATTTTGTTATGTACTTTGGAGCAGGCTGGACAGACTTTGGAACATTATATGAAAGCCTTCTACCTCAGTTAGTCTACAATTTAGAGATATCTTGAAACTTCTAGTGTATTCAAAACTTCGTTTCCCAAAAGTGGCCTTTCTTTTGGCCATTTGTTTTGGCCGCTTGCAACTTATCGCCGCGGATAACCAAAGCAAAGCCACTTGGGCATGGCACATGGCACACAGCTAGTTATGGTCGCTCCAGTTTCCAGTGCACGTCGTCCAGGTTAGCGGACAAAAAAGTTATTGCATTGCATAATCCCAAGTATTACATTTTGTTGATAGTTGTTTTCTTTGCCGCCCGTATGGGTTGTTGTTTTTTATTATTTTCTTTGGCCAAAGCTGTGTGTTACATGCAAATTGGCTGCGACTGCCATAACCCCGGCGAAATGCTGCCTTTGACGTGACTGTATCCAGCCTAATTACCTAATCAGCAATTTCGATGCAGTCGCTGCATTTGAAGTGGTTTGGTCGATTTAGCAATCCCACTTGAACATCATGTCCATCGATAACCGCCTAGGGAAGTTTCACAGGTTCCCAGACATATGTAACTATTGGCCACCTTGGCCAAAAATCTATTAAAATGCGTATGGCGTATTGAAACTGGGTGACTGACTCGATTGGCTAACATGGGAAAGGAAGTCCAAAGCGCCGTTTTAATGGCCCTCGAGTGTGGTAAATGGCTTTCTTTTGCTTTGTCTCGACTTCTAATGCGAAAGCCTTTTAATCACCCAAAAACTAAGCGAAATTTGCATTCAGAATTGCTCATCGAAGAAACGATCGTGGCAGCCAGCCGGAAGCTCTCATAACTGTTGAGAAGACGAGGAAGCTCAAGAGCCCCGATATGATTAGTAGTTTCAGTCAATCATTATCTTTTAAAACAAATATTTGCCATAAGAGTTAAAAAGATAAAATATTTTGTATCACATTTCTCTAAAAGATAGCCATTCAATCTGGAGTCTTGACTGATTCATGTAAACCAACATTCTCTATATGTATGCTGGTATAATATATATTTTTTATATATCTCGGAAAGCGGAGACGGTAGTCGTTAAAATAAGCAAAGTTCACGCGCCTCGGAAGCATTTCACCTTTGTCACGTAGTTCCGTAGCTCAGTAACTCCGTCGCAGAGTCAAAACTTTTTAATTGCCATCAAAAGAAACTTTTGCTCTTCCACATTTCTACAATGCGAAACCGAATAATACACTTACACGTCTGCCCTTTTCTTTATTTATTTATTATTATTATTATTTTCTATACTAACTTTCGCTGCCTTTTCTGCCCCCAAAACAATACGGCGACCGACAATGCAAACCGATGACAAATAACAAATACCAAACACCAAACAATAATAATAAACAGAACCTTGACAATTGGAAATCGTCAAGGCGAAAACGTGTCGAACACATCATCGATCGTGTGGTGGAGACGAAGAAACTCGAGCTGGAGGAGCATGATCGAATGCGACGAAAATCGAAAACATTCACCGAAATGATGGAGGAGAGGTAAGTACCAGGTTTCAGATTCCTCCAGGTGTTGCTAAACTTAGTGTTAGACAAACTTGTAATTATAACTAAAATCATATCCTTGCAGGGCCGAAAGGGGAGGATCCCGTGGACGTGCCAAGCTGGCCTCCTTGGCGGTTTACAACGAGGACGAGGCCAACGATCTGAGCGATTTGGGCATCGGAACCAGCAGTGCGAGCGGCAAGAGCAGCCTATCCGAGGATTACGACAATAATAGCGTTATGGTGAGTAGAACTACCTTAAAATGGGGGTCATTGTAACGCATTATCAGAATGGCAGTGGCAGTGGCAGTGGCAGTGGCAATGGCATCATTAGCACAATTTCTAGTCGACTGACCATTTGGTATTGTTTCTCTTTTATGCTCCGTCTTGGTAGCTTTTTCATCTGTTTTTTATTTGCCATAATTAAGTGTCATTTTGCTTGTGACGGCGTTTATAAACAATTACAACAAATTAGTAATTAAATCTAATTTATAAACAATGTGCCGGCGAAGCCGATGCTTTCAGCTTTGAATTGGAGGCTCGTTGGAAAGTGTCGGCTGCCAAGCAACGCGATGCGACGCGGGCTAATAAACACAAATGGTTTATTAATCAAATGCGCGCACACAGCCGCCTGAGAAGCTGCAACACTAATAAAATCATAATCATAAATAATAAATAATAAACAACGAACAATCGGCAGCCGAGAGACAACAGAAACTCGGATTCCGATTGTGATTGAAACTGAAATTGTGCGCGAGATTGAGCTGCGGATTGAGCAATTAGACCCGCTTGTCGCCTGCTCATAAAATCTCGAGCTGAAAAAGTGGAAAATTTATGGTGGACCCAACCCGAAAGGTCCCCAAGATTATTACAGAAAATAGACAAGAACATCATGTTACCAAATTAGATGATTTGAGATGCCTAGTTCCTGATTTATAAACGATGTCTATTAAAATAATATTGCCATTCCATCAGAGCTGTCTATGGCTTTCTCAATAATTTCCCTATAAACTAATCCAATTTCCATTACAGAGCGACCATGCTGCTGAACTGGACAAGGCTATAGGAGCTGCTGGTTCTGGAGCCGCCGGATCCGCCTCCCGGAACATCGATGAACTGCAAAACCATATCAACAGGAATGGAGGCAACAGTAACCACGGCAACGGAGTACCCATTGGCCAAGCCAGCACATCCAAGGCAGCTGGCAGGGAGTACATCTCCTCGCCGGGATACGACACCTCGTCGAGTACAGCGCCGGCCAGTTCGCCAGATCCTTGCGAGTACACCTACGAGGGCGCCATTCAGGACTATAAGCAGCGGGTGCAGAGGGCCAGTAGCAACGGCAATGGCAACGCAAACGGGAAGGCAAACGGAGAACCCATCGCCTATCCCACACGACGCGGATCCAAGATCGAGGATCGACTCAGTGGCTTCGAGGTGACCTCACCCAGCGACACGCAGGAGGGCGTGGAGAAGCAGAAGGTGGACGTTCCGAAGGTGGACATTTCCAAGCGCAAGGAGATCTTCGAGCAGGCCAAGGCGGCTCCGTCCAACGGAGCTCCACCCACCGCTCCCAAGGTAGTGCTCCGCGACCGCCTCACCAACGGAAATGGAACATCTAACGGCAGCTCCTCCGGAGCCACCAAGCCGGAGGTGAAGCGGTTGTCTGGCGACATAACCAGCATCCGCGATCGCATGCAGAGCTTGGAGCAACAGAGGAATGCTTTCAACTCCAGTAAGAGCGTGGATGTGCCGGTGCCGCCACTCAAGCAGCGCCTCAACAGTTTGCAGCAGTCCGTTACCAAAGAGGAGCACAAGAAGCCGATGGTGGCCCTGATCGATGCCCGCCAGCTGGAGATCATGAGGGGCGAGGAGGAGCGCATGCGACAGCAGCAAAAGGAGCAGCAGAAGCAGCAACTCAAGGCCACTGTGGTGGCTCCGCCGGCACTGATTGTGGAAGAGCCGCCAGCGGTGACCACCAACGACGACAGCGGCATCCAGGAGGACACCAACGACGAGCTGCAGCAGCAGCAGCAGCAACTGAATGCGGCGATTGCCGCCCTTGCTCTAGAGGAGCGCCAGCTGGAGGAGGCGGCCAACGCGGTTAACCAGATTGAAGCCGAGTTTGACGAGCTCACCGACCTGAATCCCTCGCCGCTGCCACCTTCACCAGCACATCCATCAGTCCAGGCAGCATCAGCTCCATCTGCCTCTTCAGCAACTCCGACTACATCGTCAATTCAAGCGCCCAACCAACCGGCCGCTGCTCCTCCATTGCGGGACATGGAATTTAGTGTAAGTTCTACTAACAATTTTATCGAATCCGCTAAGTTAAGTCCTAGTGATGTTGATGTAGTAGCTGCTTCAGCGGTGTCGGTGTCCAAGTCTGGTCCCACTCCCCCATCCACATCCACACCCACTCCGCCGAATCCCAGTTCCCCCACACAGAATACTTGTAACTTGCGTAGAAAGCCCTCCAATGAAATGGTCCATCACCGAAATTTGTTGAAAATGTTCAAGGAAACCTTCCAGAATGACGATGACCTGAAAGAGGTCACAGAACCCACTGTAACCTCTCCCGGGCAGTTTTCGCAGGTCTTTGATTTTACCAAACAGCCTGTACAGCCTCCTCAGTCTGTGCAACCTGTACAGTCCCCACAGCCTGTGCAACCTGTACAGCCTCCACAGCCCATCCAGCCTGTACAGCCTCCGGCACCTGCTGCCGCTTCAAGTCCTGTGGCTACCCAAATACCACGACCCCTGGGTAAGCCGCCCATGTCGCCCAAAGCAGTTCGATTGGCCACGAGCCCCAAGATTCAGATTAATTCTACCAACTCCCCCACAAGTCCGACTGCCCAACAGTTTAGCATCAATGGCCGTGTGGAGATATTCAATTCGAGGCAGTTGGAAAAGCCTCCCACGCCACCGGCTCCTCCAAAGAGATCTGTGAAGATTGAGCAACCACCTAGAGAAGAAGCAGCACCCCTACCCGAGGTAGTCATGTGTGCTCCACCCATGACCATTGTCAATCCCGATGAGCTGCCCAAACCCAATACAGTGAAGGCCTTGTCCAACTGCTTCGCCAAGACTGATGCAGTGGTGCCCACTCCGATAACCTCGCCCATTATGTCACCCAGAGCCCTACCCCGGAGCCGCATTCCCCAGATTACGCCACCAGCTTCTCCAAAACCTATAAGAAGAGCCCCTCTGGAACTGCCTTTCAGGGATGAGGTAGATCGTAGTTCCGGCGACTATGCTCCCGTGATGGGAGAAACGAAAGCTATTGTGCACTCCCCTCCCCCAGTGGCTAAGGCCAATCATCCTCGCCCAACCGGACTATCCCTAGATCCGCTGGCCCCCAATGACGCAATGTACCTGCACTCATTGTCACCCTGTGAGCTGGCGCCCTTAAAGGCCTGCTCCCCAAACGAGTCAAGCCTGTTTAAGATGGTCTCGTCCAGACCCACGTCGCCTTCGGTGGAGGTGGCCTTGTGCCAGCAATTCCTAGACCGTGAAGCGCCCAAGGACCTCCAGCTAGCTGCAGAGGATCGTGTGCGGCTGGAGAAGATGGCGGTGGAGGAAGTGCCCTGTGATAAGATCGATGCAACCAAGTCGCCGCTACGCAGCACTGGTTTCCAAAACGTAAGCGAGGAGCTGGTGAAGAAGTGCGACGGGAAGGTTGAGCTTCCCAAGGAGCAGCCGGAGTTGGAAGAGGTACCCAGTAAGGAGGACATTGCCCTGTGCGCGGGCTTGCTCGATTGCCTGGCTCCTGCCCAGGAGCCCATCTGCGACATCATCGACGTGAAGAAGATGCCAGTGCCGGCCACAGGCTTCCAGGATGTCAGCGAGACGGAGGTGAAGCGCTGTGATGCTGGGGGCAAGAGCTCTGTGATCCAGTCCGCCAGGCCCAGTTCTCCCATCGGCAGTGCCAGGGCAGCCCACTCAAAGGCTCTGATGGACACCTGTGAGAAAATAATAGCCGAGGAGCGCCTGGCCAGCAGCCAGATGATGAAGACCTCATTGCCGGAGGCGCCCTCGACTCCCCAGCTGGGCCGCAAGTCCAAGATTCCCATACCCAAGCCCTGTTGCATTTCGGCCTCTGGAACGGACTCGATCAGTCGAGCCGGCTATGCACCGACTGCTGCTCCAGCTCCGGCGGAGCAGCCGCTGATAGCCCGCACTCACCTGGTGGAAACGGAGATCAAAGTAAAGGAGATCTCGCCCCCGAGCTCACCCAAGCCCCAGGCGGAGAGTCCGGCACCACCCGCTCCCCCTGTGAAGGAAAAGAAGACCAAAAACATATTTGACTTTTTGCGCCGGAACTTTGGCCACCACGAGGAGCCGCAGCCCCACCCCACGTTGAACGAAACTCTCGAGAAAAAGGTGGTGCTGACCAGCACCCGCAGCGGCGTGGACGTGGTCAATGCCGATGAGTTCGTCAGGGTGGACAACTCCAAGTTCTACGTGGCCAGCGAGGAGGAGGACGGAGTGGCGCCTCCACCTCTGCCCAAAACCCCGGCGCCCGTGAACATTGAGATTCGGAAAACTATTACGACCGATGAGATTCTCGAGGAAAATACCACGGAACAGGCGCTAACTCAGGAGATCAGCGATCTGCTGGATGACGAGATTATGAAACTGGAGGCAGCTGGAGCCGCCTCGTTAAAGAAATAGGATCTGTGAGAAAATAATGAGATCTGCAAGATTAGGGGAGTGATATGTGATCTCTCTGCATTAGGGAAAGCCTTTACAGCTCTAAAGCTAACCGAATATATATTAATGTCCTGTAACCCATGACTAAGGGCTCTCTGATATTCGCCTTGTAGGATTATCCAAGTGATACATTCGGAAGAAAGAACAACGAATTCAACTGAACTTGAACATTTTTGAATCAAAATCAACGAATCAAAATTTCAAACGAATTTATTTTCACACAAATTATAATTATTTATTTTACTCTGGTTTTTGTTATTTTCTATGGATCATTATATTATTCGAATCTATTCGATTTATATTCGAACATTTTATTATGGGCTCAACCTACGTAAGCTACAGTTTTTATTTATTTTAATATTGTATCTATACTAAACCCCGATTTTATGTATAAAAACAAAATTTGATTTAATGTAAACGAAATGTCAAACATATGTTTTATGGTTATATATTTTAAACACAACACACAAATAAGAAACAATATCGAAAACTAATACGCGCTAATACACAAAAAAAATGGAAGATTAAAACCTCAAAAGCATACCAAATAATACAAATGAGGAACAAATATTATAAATACAAATGAGATATAATATATTGTAATATTCATAAAATACTGAAGAACGTTTTATTTAAAACCCAAGTCATCGCACGAACCACATTCCACATGCCTTCCACATGGTTTTACGATATTCGCCAGAGCGTGACACTAGGTGTCGCTTTTGTAGCGAGGTACGCCATTTTACGCCAGTTGTGTAGAATTGCTGTAAATATTTTAAATATACATAGGTTTAAAAGAAAGAATTAAAGGCATTTTAGGCCGCTAAGTGCCCACAAAACAAAGGATCCCTACAGCTTTTCCCTACCCAAGTCCCCGGCTAAGTCCTGGATTCCCCCCACCACCAATCCCCGTGCCAGAGGTTAAGGCTACGAATAAGTCTATGAATATCTTAAATATGGCTTTATGTATCATGCTATCTGATCGATTTATTCACTTTTAAACTCTCTTACATGCCTTGCGCTCGTTTGTTGGCTAAATAATGTAAAATATGATTTATCTATTAATGCAGTTACATAGTTTACATGCTTACTGCCAGCAAAAGTTGTTGCAAGTATACAATTTCCGAGGTAAGCGGTTCTCTCTAACTCTTTCTGTTTGTGCCCCTTGTGTTCGTTTCATTTTTGTATTGTTTTTTGTTTGTTTGTTTCCTTGTTGGCTAGTTGTGTTTACGTTCTAAGTTGCATTGCATGTTTTTCCGTTTTTTGTCCACCCATTTTAGCACCTACATACGCGAAATGCCAAAAGTCAGCCTAGTGGGGTTTCAGTTCACCCGGAGGTGCCTACTTTCGGGGGCCGCACCAACCACGTATTTATCCAACCCCCCGACTATTGCTATAGAGACCCTGGAGTGCTGCCTCCGCATTTTTGCCGCCCCATATACCTTTTCTCCGGTTCTTTATCTAAACGAATCGCCCGGATCGATTCGCCGTTGCAACGCTAATGTTTAGTCGTCTCTAAGCCTTCAACGGTTTTGGTTCGGTCGGGCAATACACCTTTACATATTCCTCTATGCCTGCCAAAGGCTATCTTTATTGCACTCTGAAATAGTAATAATAATAGTCATATAATCGCGCAAATAATTCGCGAGTGCGGCCACGGATATCTGTAGTATGTCCCATAGATATCACCCAAATCGATTGCAGCGCTCCAGTTCTCTAGACCTTTTCGATCGTAAAGCAGTGGTAAGAGCGGCCAGTTCAGTATCAGCTTTATACACAGACTATTTACTCAAGTGCTTCCCCCCTTAAGCTAATAAACATTTTTAAGGAAACCCGCTAGCAAATCTTGAAAATAATCAAATTTATTGAAGTGGGGATCCCTGAAAACGGATTATTTGTTTATGGACAGTCTCAATTTCAAAAAAACAGTTTGTAATATATGGTATATAGAAGATACAAAGGTAGTTACAGTGTTATAATGGAAAATCTTTTTAAATAGAACCTTCCAAGCCACCAAGCCTATTTAAAAATTGTGTTTGTAACCCTGTTTGCCAAATACCTCCCATTTAGGGATTAGCTCTTATCTGACTATTTGCGCACTTTCGACTGACAATTTCAATCCCAAAGTGTCCCAGATAGCAGTAATTGGTTATCTGGTGGGTCATTGCAGCTGCATTGAGTGCAAAGTGTTTGTGTTTGTTTTGCAAAATCCTCGAAAATCGATAGGCATGTTCCGACTTCAAATAGAGACTTTCTCCACTCCCTTCGAAATAATTTTTTGATTGATTTCTGTTAATTAATTTAATTTGGTTATCTTTAGTTGACACTTTTTTTAATTTGCAAGCTAGCCTCTGTGTAAACTAACTGAAATTCATGCGATCCGTGCGCATTCTTCTCTCTCTCTCTCTCTGTTATGCACGCTTTTGATGCTTTCTCGCTCGCTCGCCATGCCACGCCACGCCCACCTCATACCGCCCCCACAGATCAACGAAGCTCTTGAACTGGCGCTGGAAGCAATCGATCGCGAGGGCACCACCAAGCCAATGGACAAGGAGCAGAAGAAGGAGCAACTGGAGGGTAAGGTGGATCAGCCGAAGGAGAAGCAGGAACAGGATCAGGAGCAGGAAGAGGAACAAGAACAAGAGCAGGTTAAGGAAGAGGAGAAGGAGCTACAGAAGGAGGACGAAACATGCAACAATAATGTGGGGAAGACAGCACACACCGAGGGCGGGGAAATACCAAATAAAACCGACGAACAAAAACGCCAGGAGGAGGAGAATCGCGAACGGGAGCCCATCTATGAGAATGTCAGCTCGACCATATCTATGCACGAAGTAGATAATGAACAGATAGCAACACAGACACCGACACAGACCCCAGCGATGCGTAGGAGTCACAGGAGAAGCATTCCAAATAAGCAAACCAGCAACAACAGCCACAATAATGAGAATAATCAAAGCCCTAATCAATCCAACAACAGCAACAGCAACATCAACAACGGCAACCAACAGAGCAGCAACATCAGCAATCAAAGCGAGGCAGTAGCAGCAGCCATGGATCCGCCAACAGCACCAACACCCGGGGACTCGGAACCCTATTACCAAGTACCAAAGGTCACGGAGCCATATTACGATGCCCCCAAGCATCTGAGACCCGTTCCCGTCTACGAAAACATTGAGATCTTTTACACGGGTCTTGAAATAAGCCAAGTATCCGGTGTGGCAGCTCCACCACTGCCCATGGAGCCGCCCAAGGAGAAGCCACCACCGCCGCCCACCGAGAGCCCACCGCCAGTACCGCATGACGAGGGACACGACGATGAACTGGACGGTCTGGGCAGCAGCCTGGGCCACAACACCGACACCTGGTCATCGGACAACACCTACGAGACCATCTCGAACGGTACCCGCCGCCAACTGCAGAGCGGAGCTCTGGTAGATCCCGCCCAGCCATCGCCGCCCATCAAGCGGATGAACTCCACCAAGCGGATCAAGAAGGAGCTGCGCAACAAGCGTTCCAGCTTCCTGGGCATCGAAACCGACGGCGATCTCGACGACATGGAGAGCTATCTGGAGCTTACGGTGGCACCACCTCCAGACATGGCCCAGCTCCTGCAGGAAGAGCGACGTCTCGAGAAGCAGCTGTACATCAAGGCGGGACTGTGCGACAGTTCGGACACAGGTGAGTGATGAATCAATATGATAGTGGGGTAAGCTCATCCACAAAAAGCGATAGAGGGGCTACGGGTGGTTATGGGTGGGGTTTCTGAAAGAAAACCGATACGGGAAACCAATAGGCGTGAAAACGAAAGACAAACACACTGAACAAATCACAAAATGGGAAAAGAGAGGGGGAAGCACAGGAAGGGTCAGTGGAGGCGACTGGGCCAGAGGTTGGCCCCCATCTGCCCCCGCGAGGTTAAGTATAAATAATCCGTTTAGTGTGCGTGGCCCATGAGTTGTCAGAGACCGGGCTGGGGCGCTTCCCCAATGGGTATTTGAACCAACAATGGTGATACTTTTCAAAAAACACATTTGGATAACTAGAAGGAAAATAGCTACCCCTTACCATAAAGAAAAGACTTGCATTGGGGTAAAGAAGTTTTAAAAGAGTTCTACTAATCCTGATCCTTATATTTTACTATTTCTCCAGGCGAAAGCCGGGACTCGGGTGTTTCGGAGAACCATTCTCGCCAGAGCAGCGAGCACTACACCAACTCGTCTGAGGAGAACGACACCCAGTCGGAAGCCACCCCACCACCGCTGCCTCCGCCGCCAGCGACCTCTCAGTTGGGAGAGGTGATCTACCAGAACGAGAACCTTCTGGCGGCCCAAACACCTCTACTGCAGACGGTTAAGGGGAACTCGGCCGAGTCCTGGACAGAATCGGCCACGGCGGCTGCGGCGGCCACTCAGTCGCTGAGCGAAGCCACCGCCACGGCGAACGCTAAGATGCAGTCCATCGAGGAGAAGATCCGGGAGCAGGGCGAGGTCTTGCGGGTGGAGCGAGAACTGTTGCACTTTTCGGTGAGTAAAAAAAGAGAGTTACAACAGAAAATGGGAAAAGCTTTAGGTAAAAACAGAAGGCCATAAAAATAAGTATACTTTATTTGAAGAATGGGTTTATGAAGTGTACAAAAATTTATTGTCTGTTATTGTCTTACTAATCTAAGAAAAGACTACACCCATTGATTTCCTATCAATATAATAAAATAACTTTGTTACAATCATAATTTTATTGAAATTCTGTTTAATCTCCAGAAAGAGGAACTGAAGAGACAGCGAGAGAATCTGCTACTCCGGGAGAACTTGGCGAGGCGGGAGCTGCAACATGGGGCAAAGATGCTGATGTCCAATAACCGAAGGTCCCTGCAGGACCTACACCATGGCCTGGGCATTGGCAATGGGATGCTTAGCGCCTTCCAGCCACCCCAAATCCACCAGCAAGCAATGCACCCACAACAGATCTACGCTAATGTGCCACAGCAACAGCAGGCGGCATTGTACGCTTACCACCAGATGGACACCGACTACCGCAAGTCCATGTCGGACCTGAATGAGTTCTCCAACCGCCTCATGCTGCCGCCGACGCCGCCGGCCAAGCCCCTCCGGGCGATGCACCTTAACAATGGCCATGGCATAGAGCCCGACTACGCAGTAAGTTCGCGGCAACGCCAGCCGGCAGCTCCTTATGGCGGTTCCCTGGTGAAGATCGCCGGAGCGCCAATGGCGCCACGAGTCTCTGGCCAGGGGTATCCAGTGCAGGCACAAGCCGCGGCCGCATATCACCACCAGTCGGCGCAGAACTTGAGCAACATGTCGCGCAACACTCTGCTGGCCCTGAGTGCCACGCCAAAGCCAAAATATACGGATGGATGGGTGCAGGTACAGCAGCGGAAGAGCTACGACAGCAACAGTAACCTGGCCAACGACCCGGCCTGGCTATCCGCGCAGCAGCAGAAGCGCAAGTCCATGCCCGACTACGGCCGGACAGTGTACAACAACAACCACTGGCTGCTCCAGGAGGCCGAGCAGCGGCGCATCGATCAGCTCAACCGTCGATCCATGCCCGCCCCCAAATCCAACAGCAAGCCGCTGCCGGACTCGATTATCCAAACGCTGACGGAGCGGGTTCAGAGCAAAGGCATTGGGGAGCGCAAGCGGTAAGAAGATTTGATGAAAATTCCTTCTAGGATATGTATAAACCTTCTATTTTTTACAGCTTTGATGGCAATGGCAACTACAGCCAGGTCAATGGCAACAGCAACATCTACCAGCAACCTCAGCAGCAACAGCCACAGCAGCAGAAGACCAAAACCAGCAACGGCAACATCAGCAGCAATGGAAGCGGAAATGGCAGCCAGGAGAAGGTGCTCAGCGTTAGTGGCAAAAAGAAGTGCTCCCATTGCGGAGACGAACTAGGTAAACTTTGCTACTACGTTGGTTGTGAGTGTTGTGATTCTTCTATTAACTCCTCGCCCCGATACCCAACTCACATCATTCAAGGTTGATACCATTTCTAGGCCTGTTTTCAAAGCGAGAATCATAAGAATCACACACACTCCGACTCACTAGTCTCACGATTGAGTTCAAATTAGTGATCATGGAACTAACTATCCCTCTTGACCCCATTTTGTGAAAATATCTCACCTATGTATTGCTATTTTCTTTACGATTACATGTCTGGGCCAGATCTGGGCTGCACCCACGACAATTGTCGGCAAGTGCACAAAGCGCTCAAATATATTGTTTGGGTGTGACTTAACAATGCCAAAATACTGAATATTAATCTCTATATTTATAACTAACAAAGACTTGATTACTATAACTAAGCCAAAATATTTGCCTTAAGGTATTAAAGGTGGATTCTTTTCCTGCGATTGAATTTTGATTACTAATTAAAATTATTTATTTGAAATAGGTCGAGGCGCTGCCATGATTATTGAGTCACTGCTGCTGTTTTACCATATCAACTGCTTCAAGTGCTGCGTCTGCCATGTCCAGCTGGGCGATGGCCTGAATGGAACCGATGTCCGGGTGCGGAATCACAAGCTGCATTGCCAGAACTGTTACTCCAGCGACGATGGCATCAAGTTCAGCTGCGTCTAATTGGATCCATTTGGAAACGGAAATGGAGATGTTGTTGTTCTTGTTCTTGTTGCTATTGCAACATTGATTGTTGTTGTTGTACTATTAATACATAGATACTAACTACTGACGTAATTCGTATGATCACATATGCATATATACCTTATATAAAGAAACGTATATATATATATTCATGTTGAGAACAAAGTCAAATGCAAATCGTTTCAGATTAGTGTTAATCGCTTCTATATAAGTACGAAATTTTTGAGTGTCTTTGCATTGCTTTTTGACTCAGATTTTAACGTTTTATATACGATATTCTAAATGTTTAATAATCCGACAATTTACATACATACATATATATATATGTTTAAAAAGCCAAGCTCTCTAACGTTTTAAGCCAAGTCAAAGTCAAATTTCAAACTACAAGGATCTATTGAGTGTTGAGAATTATAAAAGAAAAACGAAAAGAAAAATCAAAAAAAAAAGTTCTATGAACGTTGTTAAAATTTAGAAATTGTATATTGCCTACATAGATATATTGAGAGATAAACGAAATAATTGTATATTAATCTTCCGAGCAATGCTGACCTTGTCTCTTTTTCATACCCGATCACACGGGGCTTCTAATTCTGATGTTTCTATGTACTATGTCTATCCTACACACCCTAGCCCACATAGAATACCTAACGACGTATCCAATGTACCTAAAATTATTTACAAGTACCCATACACATGAAAGGAAAACACTATCATAAGTGCATATTAATATATACTTATATACTACCTACTTACACAAGTGCATATAACGTGAAAGATTTATTTCTAATTGTCGTTATTTTTATTTATTGTAATTAAGCATAAAAATCAAAAGTATGGATATTTGACACAGTTCTTGAATTTTACGAATAACTTTTAATCTTGATCGGTATATGAATAATTTCTCTGTAAAAAATACAGCCAAGAAACCATTTGAATTTCACATAGTTTTATAATAAAGTATTTAAATGAACAATAATGTCTTTGTATAATTCGGTATTTTTGGCAGGGAGGGATAATTTTGCCAATCGGAGGGAGAGAAAGTATTCAAAAAGGGCGAAATTTCGGTGTCTCGCCACTCTATAGAGGGTCCCTTGCAAAATATTGAAAATTTTTAAAATGACTTTTAAGCAGTTCTTTGAATGAGGAAAACTGGCAGAAGGTTCACTGATTAGAGAAAAAAATAAAAAAAACCTTTTGACGAGGTAAAGTACCGGTGACTACTATGGGGAAAATTTTTGTTCAAGGACATGAAGTATATTTTGGAGGCGATCGAAGGACATTAAAAATCTGATCTCAATATGGTATCCCGCTTCCAGATCGGTTGGAAAATAGCCGAGGTATACATAATCGAAAAAACAGGAACTAATAAAAATATTTGTTTTGGGCCAATTTTAACTTCCCCTCGGTGTTAACTTGGCTAAGACCAAATTGTGTTGTTGTAAAAACTGAAATTTTAAAAATGACTTTTAAGCATTTTTTTGAATGAGGGATAGTGGGAAAAGGTTCGCTGATTACAGAATGGTAAGATATTTATTGGGGATGTGTCGTTGTCTTGCCATTTTATATGGGAACCCCTTGCTAAAAAATTGAAATTTTGAAAATGACTTCTAAACAATTCTTTGAATGAGGGTTTGTGGCAAAAGGTTCGCTGATTACAGAATGGTACGGTATTTCCTGATCGGATACAAGTTGGCAAAGCTATGTCTATCGGAAGGAGAGAAAATATCCAACAATGGGGATATGTCGGTGTCTCGCCATTTTATAGGGGAACCCCTTGCAAAAAAATTGCAATTTTTAAAACGATTTTTAAGCAGTTTTTTGAAGGAGGGAGAGTTGCAAAAGGTTCGCGGAACTGTAAAGAATGGTACGTTATTTCTTGATCGGAAACAAATTGGCAAAGCTTTGTCTATCGGAAGGAGAGAAAATATGCATCAATGGGGATATTTCGTAACTCGCCATTTTATAAGGGAACCCCTTGCAAAAAAATTGAAATTTTCAAAATGACTTTTAAGCAATACTATGTAAAAGGAAAAGTTTCAAAGAGTTGATGTATTTTACGTATACGCAATGGCGGCTTCAGCACTGCAGTGACATGACAGTCAGACATGTTTGGTTTACGAATATTTCTTTTTTTTTCTTTTAATTTACGTATATGTATAAAAAATAAAAGTTAAATAATATATGCATCCTTTTTATCTTTGAATAGTGTATAGTACATTCGTCTAGCACACAGAGCGGTCGACCGTACAAAGTATATACATATATTCTCATTCAGAATTATTATTGAGTATATACCTATAAAAAAGTTTATGTTTAAAATTTAAATTATTATTATAGTGCTTTAAAATTTCATTGAATTCATTACATTTTTTTTTAGCTAATGCTTTGTGTCAATAAAACAACGTACTTATCTTTAACTTAAATGGTTTTTTTACCGAAAATGTTGTCGACTTATGTAGATCGAACCTAAATCGCCCTCCCATTTGCTGATTCGCATTTGTAAATAGTTTTTGTTTATTTCGGAGAAATTGGGACAAGAGTGTGCTGCGTGAGGCCGGAGCAGGTGAAAATCATGGGGGAAAAGAAGAACCACAACACAAGCAGAGCGACCAAAACAAAAAACAGCTGTTTCAAGTATTTGCAGCCCTGGCCAAAAGTATTGTTGCGACAGTCTGGCATCTCCGGATTAAGCTTCGAACTTACCGTTATAAAAATATATAATTCAAAAACAAAAAATAAACGTAAATATCGGGTTTAGAGAAGTTAAAGTAGAAGGGCACGTGGCCACCGTGCAAGTGTGCTGGAAAGATAATTCAAAAGTTCGCTTACACAGCTCACCTGAAAAGGTCAAGAGGTAAATTCACCAAGGAGTATGATGCAAACTGCTTATTTTGGTAAGTGCACATCCGCAGTAAAAGTATATACAAGAGGGACAAGCCATTTTTAGACGACCAATAAAATAAAAAAATGTTTAAAATATTTTATTAAATTTTATTATATTATTTATTAATAAAATAACCACTCTTTATCTTACAGAGTCCTACACAAATATATTCCTCAGCTGTATTATAAATAAAAGAGTTCTTTGGTTTTCTAATAAAGATTATTTAATTTTTAACAATATTTTTTTTAGCTAATCCAAATGAATTTATATTATTTTTCAGTCTGTACATTTTCCTGGTATAAGCCAACTTGTTGTAGGTGGAGTTAGGTTAGGAGGGTTCAACCTTGCTTAGAGGGGTCCCAGTGGAGCAGAGCACATAAACTGCGCCCACTCTTTTTTCGTGAAGGAAACTGGAGAGAAAAGAGAGGTGGAGGAGCCGTCCCGGCCACATATGGCGCAAAATAAACCGACAAATGATAACGGCACTCGAGCAAACAACAATAAAGGACGAAAAGCACGAAAATTGAGTAAATGAAAGAAATAATGGTGTTGGGAATGTACAACAAGTAACCAAACGCACGAAAACACTTCCTACCTTACCCTTTTTTCTTACCCGAAACGGAACAATTCCGCCCATTCTCACAATCTTCGATTCGAGTGCCGATGGCATCCTTCGCCAAATTTGTTGCTGCTTGGGGGAATACTAACCGAGTTTGCGGGGCAAAAAGGAGAACCCTCGGTGTCGACGCATTACGATTACCGTTAAATGTCACCCATAGACTTTTCTTCCCACAGAAAAATAATATGGACCATTTGTAAAAGAGGCTCCTAAGTATTAAATGATTTGGTTAGTATTTGTGGGGATTAAGTTTTTTCAGTGTACATATATAGCTTCCAAAAGCCAGAAAATGTTTTGTGTTTTTCCTTGATTGCTTTTTCGTAAGGCATTTAAATGATTCAAATTTCGTGCGTTGAAGTAGATTTGTATCAAAGATTATTATATCAAAAATAATTAATTATTTTAATGTAATGCCTTTTATGCAATGCCCCCTTTTAGACAAATAGCCGTGTGCTTAACATCTGAATTTCCCACACGTTTTCGATTAATATCAATTAGTAAAAAATTCCTGACACCGAAGCCTTTTGGAAGAAGCAAATAAACAACCCTGAACAATTCAATTAGGGCACAAATTGTGAAAAGCCAAAGGAAGTACATACAGTGTGTGGTAATTGGGTCAGATGCGGCTACGAACAACGACAATTATACAGGCAACAGCCCAAAGCCGATGGTAAACACGAAGAAATCAATTCGGATTTGAATGGAGGGAGAAGAGATTTTTATTCAGCCCAAAAAATTGTCCTTTTAACTTTATTAGCATAAAATCTGCTCAAACATAATTTAATTTTGATTGTGTTTGGTGATAACATTTACACTTTAACCGGAAAAAAACATGAGGCTAAAAAAAATCAATTAATTCATACACCAACGCAGATGGGGAAGGCACATCCTCGGTGTTAATTGCTCATGTATCCCCTTCGCGCCACGAATACTGGTTTTGTGAGCTGTTTTTGTTTGTCTCCACTCGTGCTGGCGCTTTCCTTAATGGCCGCCGCTCTTATCTGGCCTCTCATGCGTTTTGTAATTAATTGGCAGACATTTTACTGCCGTGGAACGTTGTCATAGGTCGCTCAGCACGTGCTGGGCTGTAATTCGGGAGTGGCGGTAGGGGGCTTGGGTTCGACCTAATGATTAATTACAATATAATTTGTTTGGCATTTAGCAGTTCTCTTAACGGTAGAACAGGAGGCCAGGACGATGACAAAATGACGACAAACCACCCATGACACAGTTTAAATTTTCAAAATTTATTTGCCAATCTTTCCTCGTAATAAATACCGCGCAGGCTTGAATTTATTTCGTTTTCTTGCAGACACCTAATTGAATTTATTCCACAATACCAGAGGGGATCCATCTAATTAATTGTTTTTGTGCTTTCCTTCTTTGTTTTGATTTGTTTTCATATTCATTTCGGTTTTTTGTGGTTCTGTTTGTTTTCTTGGCTGCTAAAAATATGCAAATTTTGGCTTATGAATCTCCCTAATGAGTCGGCCTAGGAATTATGGGTACAGAAAAGCATTTTAACCAGAAACAGGATTGGTTCTTGTTGAATTTAAATTTAAAAAATTTAAAATAATCAAAGAGGAAAACTAATTTCAGCAGCTAATTTAAAAGTTAATGCTTAACTTTTCCTATTTTTTTGGTAGGCTTTAAGAAACTTTAAGGCCGGAATGTCAACGCATTACTTTTTTATGTCCATTTTCTTTTTTCCGCTGGTGCAACAAAAGGACATGAAAAATGAGCTTCAATTTGGGCGCCCAACATGAAATTAACTCATTCGTTGTGGCCTAGAATAACAAAAGACACTCTTACACACACACACACACGCACACACAGCTACCCATACAAACACTCACATAAATAGACGGTACTGAGGTCAAGCAACGTCATTTTTCAGACGGCCAAACAAAAAAAGGAAGACCAAGAAAAAAAAGTCGGCTTCAAGTGCCGCCACACAGAGAATTTACTGTGAGATTGTGAGCGTGATGTATGTGAGCTAAAACACATGCTCGCCAGGAAGAAAATATAAACAAACGCCCACGAAGGCAGCGCAGTAGCGTAAAAGCTTCACTCTGCCCCAAAAACTATGCCACGCGCAAAGCTCTGTGCGTAAAGCTGAGGCGCAACAGTTTCAAGAGAGCGCATTTCAAAGAGATAAACGCAAAGTTCAGCTCGGCAACACTGGCCAAACCCTTGGGACGATACGTACTCTCCTCGGGTCGTTCTCTTCCTCGCAGCTGAGCAACAGTTAAAATTCCTCTCTCCTCACGGTCCCCGGACAAAGTTTTTGTTGCCACTGATGCTGCCGCTGCCGCTGCTACTGGTGCTTCACCTGCGGAAAATGAGTCAATGGAGCTGGGAATACACTGTTAAAGGATATTTTAGGCTATATAAATGTTCATATGAACCGATTTCAATTTTATTTCAGCAAGTTTAAATGGGAGTATATTGAAATCAGTTCAACAGGGCGTATACGTGATCTGTTGTTTAATAAATCAAGTATACGCCACGTGGTCTAATGGAGTGTAACAGAGTGCAGGCTATCTTTTTACAAAAAAAAATTAAAGAATATTACTTAAAAATTACAAATTTAGTGTAAGGGTTTATTTAATGTGCATATAATTAAAAATGGTTAAAAAAAAAACACAATTCCCAGTGCAGACAGGCAGCCCAGCACTCGATTCAGCTTTAGTGTGTGCGTGTGTGTGTGTCGGTGAGCGAGATTGGGGCAGCCCAGGACCTGCTGCTGCTGGCGTTTTCAGTGCCTGGATTGCTGTTGGCGCGTTCACAACGCGCGACTCGCGTTTTCTTTCTCGGTTTCCGTTCGACTAACGCAAGAGGGCAACGTTTTTTTATGAGTGAACACCATTTGGTCGGATTTCGGCGTGTTAGCTGGTAGTTATTTTTTTCTTCAACCATCCACGTGCGGTCATTACAAGTGTCTCAGAATGCAAATAAACGAGATTTCATACGGCAGGATGTGCACGGAATGCATCTTTTATGGTCGCCATTAAACCTGTTAGCTGGTATGTCGCCGAGAGTCGTATAAAACATATAAAGCTGGCTAATTGCCTGGACATTTTACTGCCCATCTAGTGGGTGCGGATATTTTTTTGATTGGACTGCGTCCCACTCCAGCCACTCCTGGATCATCTAGAATCTAGATCGTATTTCAGTTATTTCTGTCTTGCACAATTTTTCGATTTTCCGAGCTGCCGAGCAATCTGCAATATTTGCTAGCACTGGAGCGGCATTGGTATTTGTAGGAACGCATCCTTTAAGGTGTTTTGTGTCTGTTATCTGTTTGGCTTTCATCTTCAATTTCCGCTGCGCATTCGCGCGTATTCGCTGCCATTTGTACCCGTTTCTGGTGTCGTTGCTGCTGTCCTGGCGCATGAAACACCAAGAAAATTACAACTTATTGAGTTGCAAAGCGCGCTGGAGCTCGCACACACACCAACACACATATGTATAGTACACTGAAGCACGGGGACAGACGTTAACCCAAGCAGACACACTGTGCCCCCGGGAGTGTGCTACGCTTCTCTGCCAGCTTCCAAATGGGGGATGGTCAGACAGTTGGGCACCGTGCGAAATAATTGGCTGGTATTTAAAAACTGTAACAAAAATATATGCATAACCATCGTGGAACGAAATTTTAATAAGAAAAAGAGTTGAAGCTTTCATTATTAAAGAGTTATATGTAATTTTTTACTTTCACTTTACGTGGACAACTTTTTTTTCTCATGTAATCAGTGTATTGGCCTTGGATGGACTACCTTCTCCAATTTTTTCACTGTACTTCTCCCATTTGCATGCTTTGTGCGAAAAACCATCTGCACCTATCTTGTGCCCCTGGACGGGCGCTACTTCAATTCATCTGTTCGCATTTTACGACCCACCCGCAGCAAAAAAGCCACATTGCCCGCTGGAAACACCACCTCCTCATTCCCACCCGGCCAATCACAGTGGGTCAACAGACAGCAGACAGATGTAGTTGAAGTTGAACGAAAAACCGCAGTCGTTGCCGCCAACACGTGCATACATTTATGTGGCTGTGGCAGTGTGTGTGTTAAAGGTCCTTGGTCTCTGCTTACAGAGATTCGCTAAACGAGCGGGTGACGGTGTCGGGTGGATGGTGTGCACCTGTGGCGTTGCCAGACTTGTTGATCATTATGTCCTGTAATTTTACAAGTGATTCCATCGCGCTATACCTTATATTTGAAATAATGTTCGCCGCTTATCGATTTACCATTCGGCAGGGGAGCGGCATAGAAAACTCCAAATGGAATACTTAATGGAATACCTGGGAGGATTATAAAGGTTATGGAGGGCCCTTGTCATACTTGAAATTCTTATGATGGCGATGACAATAAATTCCTGTCATCATTGAGGTCGTTAAACCTGCCTGAGGTGGATTCAGGATAGAACATTCTATGTTTAGGATGTTAAAATATGGCTTTTGGGAAAATACATTTTTTTACATACTTAAGATTGATATTAAAAAGGGGTAATTTTTTTAAATATATAGTTTTTGTTTTAAAATAAAAAATTATTAAAGGTTATAATAAATAATATTAAATTGTTTAAGAGCAGGCTTTACTGTCAATGTTACATTTCGGGGTATGCTAATATCAATGGAGCCACTGCCATATTAGAGCTAATGCTACTACTTTTTTACATCCAATAAACTGCGAAATCTACTACGCTTTTATACAGCTGCTGCTTCTTGCAACGCGTTGCCATTAATACATACTTCCCTTGACACTTGTGAGCCAATAAACTTGAAAAAAGAGCAACAGTTGCCGTGCACAAACACAGACGCACGACCTCACTGCGAATTAGTGTGCGCTTGTGTGCGTTTTAGCCGAAGTGAAGCCGATTTTCCCGAGTGGGAAAATTGTGCGAGTCCTGGCCGTTGGCAGGACTGGCAGGACGCTCATAACGCAGATGTCCTTTGCCGTGGCTGCTTCGTTGGCTCAGTCGGCTTAATATCTCGGAATCGGTTTTCGAAACAGTCGGTCGGTCGGTACATTGGCTCTCAAACTAATTCATTCACTCGGTACGCCGGCATTTCACGTCTCTGAGGACCTGCTCCTTGGGTGATTGCGACCAACGAGGCGAATGCTTAATATACGCACGCACGGCTGATATGTTAATTCCGTCTTTGGCATCACTTAGGAAACAATTAGCGCGTTAGTTTCGGGCAACGCCACGCGGTGTCGAAGGAGGCAAGTGAAAAGTTTTAATTGTCTGCCCATTTTCATTGGAAAAGTTGTTCCGTTCACTCACTTAACATTCATGTGGCTTTATGTATAAATTTGAATTCGTGGATCCGCGTCTCACAAAAACCCATAACCGTAATCACTTCTTGCCTTTTTTGTCCCTGGCATTTGTAATTATGCCATGCCGGAATCCTTTTCATTCAAATCATACATATTTATGTGCTTGTTTCGTGCCTGTTTGTTTGCTCGTTCAGATTAAAATCGCCTGATGAGTTGCAGATGCTGTAGGGAAGCCCAAGTTATTTTTTCCTGGGTCAGTCTTGCGGTAAACGGTTCGTATTGTGCCGCTTACTGTTTCTCTTTTATTTGTATTATTTTTCGTTTACGTTTATTTACATTATTCCAATCTTGGTGAACTGCAGTGAAAAATATTCAAAATTGGATTGGAATTTCCAATCCAATTCAAGTACCGGCAACTCCATAAAACCGTTTAAAACTATTTTCATATTTAAATAAGCTTTATTTTTTATGAATCAACATACAAACATTCTTTACAAAATGCCTTTTTTAATGCACTTTAAACCTCTACAAGATTCAAGAAAAAAAAATTTTGTGTTAACCCGAAAAAGGAAGACAAAGTGAAATGTGTTATCCTTGTAATTTGAAATCTCTGTAAGATTGTCCCAAATTCCTGCGACTTGAGAAAGTTATCAGCTGTTGTAGCCTTTTAAATTTGTATTTCAACATCTGTGCCAGTGGTTCTGTGTCTGTTCCATGAATTATTCAGTTGATTTGATTTCTTTCTCCGTTGGCCCAAGCCGGGGTCTTTGGTCATACTTCTTGGAAGTCCCTTCGGGATTCCCACACTAATTAGAAAATTATATAATTTGTATTTGCTGGCGGGCTCTTAAAGCATTTCTTTATCCCAGTCAAATGTAAAAATTCGGCTAGCTATTTTCTGTGAAATATATTTAAAGAGTTTTATGATTTATCGCAAGAATTGTTTTCCATTAATTTTATGAAAACATTAAAACGTGTTATTTGTCAAGTACTGCTCTTTATTATGAGAATTCGAAGACATATTGATTTTTATCCAGTACTTACAATTAAATGGATGTTTCACACATATCCTTGAGTCTAGTTCATTTACTTATGCTTAAACAGGGAATTTAAATTAATTAGCAGTTGGAAATGTGAATTGTCCTAGTGAACATAATAAAACACAAACATTGAAATTATATTTCGAGAAACAAAGCCAAACAGAGTTTGCCTCGGGAAAATCAAAATTGACGAGATACGGCTGCCTTTGCTGGCATCTGGCTGATTTATTTTAATTACAATTTGCACTTAGTACTGATGATTAATCTTTTCGCTTCAACACGCCCATGCAAAACAGAATGGGCCGAGCCCAAAATTTGTAGGACAGCCCACTCTTATGTGAAGAGTTCATTTGCAACATAATCGATTTTCACATTAATTAAGCTCTAATTACTTTAGCACAGAGATGGGGCCACGGCCTTATAAATGAAGTCACACTAGACAAACGAAGGAATTGGGTAGAATTTGCTTGCCATCGTCGCATTCCCAGAAGGAACCTTGAATTCACATTTCATGGCAAAGGAGCTAGGTTATATTAATTCTCACCTGGGTGGCCTTTGCCGACTCCCCTCTGCGGTTGCTTTATGTTGCTCCGGCAGCATGAAATGAAGTCGTATATACCAGGATACCAAGAGCCGACCGCATTCCCCAGAGAAAATGGGCGGAATGAGACGCCGCCAGTGAGCTGGAAAAGTTGACAGACTCCTCCAGCCAGCCATTTGATGGGATACTATAAACTCACAAATATTTCCCTTGGCCAAATTCCATTTGAAAATCTATTTTACTGTTAATTACACGTGCAACATAAACTGCAGAGTGAGAACTTTTACGGTCATGGCAAAGTGAAACTAAAAGTTTAAAAATAAACTACAGTACTGGTTTACGGCCGGGTGTTCTGTTGTGAATAAAAAGAGTATTAAATTAGATTAAAATGCAAACTTTTGCTGGTGGTTTGTTGGCATTTAAGCTAAAAACTCTGTCCACAAGCTAAAAATAATGAAATATATATGTTACTAACCAAGTTATCTTTTTGCACATCCAATCCCGACAAAAAAAAACAATTTTTGTTTTATGTATGTAGCTCTTTGTCTTTTTTTTAATTTCCGGTTTTTCGATGTTAATATGTTTCTACGAATATCCGCAAGGAAGATGCTTGAATCAAAGGAATGCCTTTGCAGAGTTTTTAAATGTATGCCTGGCAGCCTAAGTTCCAGCTATACTTTGTCGTGCATTAAGCGGCAAACATTGCGTATACGCCGCGTTGAGCTGGGAGGAATGGAAATGAAACCGCCGCTCTCATCGAGATTCTGTCCGCAAAACAAACACTTTTTTAGCGAAGCCGCACCAAGTCAACTTTGTTTGTTTGCGTTTGTTGTGGCTGCTGCTATTCCGCTTTTTTGCTCTGTTTGTGTAATATAATATGTATAAAAGAAAAATGTGTACCCGCTTTGACATGAAATAATCAAATTGTTACAATGTCGCCCGGCTTAACGTGACATTTTTCACATGTCGGAAAGGAAAATAAAAAACCGGATCAGTTTCGGTTGCATTAAATTTTTAACAATTTTTGCATTTCACAAAAATTTGTTCTTTTTTTTATATTATACTTTGCGGCAACGCATTCCGCTTGAGTATCTAAATATTTTAGTGGTTCACATGCTCTCTTTTATGTAATTGATTTTTGGCTTCGGTATTCAGTAAATTATTGTCAACGGCACTGCTGGGGGACTTTACAAATTTTTAGAGGGACAAAACAGTGGCCCAATCAATTGGCAAGGAAGCTAAACACCAGAGGAGCCAAGCTCCTTGAGGGCAGACCTGACAGCTGTGAGCCGCCCCAGATGAACAGACCCAGATATAGATATCGATTTAATCATTAGTGGCTGACTGGTTCGATGGCTGCCTGCCGGCTGGATGCCTGCCTGGCAGTGCGCCACTCAAGTGTACATTCAGCGGAGGCAGCGAAATGAATTTCCACTTTTATTGCACCAAGCTCACGCATTCATGATGGGCAGATGACAATGCCAGTCTCACAATCAGTCAGGATCTCATTGCCCCGTTCCAGTTGGACGCAACTTGGCAGCTGGGATAATTGCGGTATTTTGGCCTCTTTCTCCTTTGGTTGCCGATGCCGGTGGCAGACGTGATTATGATAGTTCGGCATAAATAATTTGATACCCTCATTTGCCCATAATGGCGGTCGAGTTTGGTTGCTCTCCCCTCTCCATTACATTCCCCATCGAATGTAATTAATGGTATGCCTCCTAATTATTATTTAATATTTCCAAATAATTAAATATGCAGTTTGCATCCAACCTATGCAAATCGGTCTGCTCACGATCCCTTTTCATAAAATATATCAATTTATTTGGCCATGAATTTACAATTCAAATGATTTTGGGGGCAATTAAAATTTCATTAGGAATGTAAAACTGAAATTTGGTATATCATACCCTGATGGAAGCTGCATAGTTTCGTATGAATAATATAAAAAAAATAAAAGGCCAATTAGTCTATTTAGAATATAAACTAATCCAAAACAAATTATGCGCTTTAAGAAATGTTATCCGGGATTAAAGTCATTTTTGTACTTCAAGCTTAAAAATTATTTAAAGTCATTTCGTTTTTTCGTCAATGTTTTGGTTAGACTTTTCTGTCCCGCCAACATTCATCAAATTTGCAGTTTGGCAAATTTATTTTCTGGCCAAACGACTTTTTAAAGAGCTGTCGTCGGTTGGCGTGTATATTTTTTAAACTGACATGGATTTATGACGACCCAGTCTGCGTCTCTTCCTCTGCAAAATATCTTCCTAAATGGAGGTCCTTTTCTGCTCACATTTTTTCGCCATTTTCCCTGCTTCCCGTTTCGTACCCAGTGACATTTAAAGATTGATGCCTCCCGTATCCACAAGTAAGCACCTAAATTGTGTGCATATTTGTTTAGCCAGCCAACAAGCCAAAGAATTTTGAACCCACATCCCGACCAACTATGCTGAAAGGGTCTGCATGCACTTTGCGACAGGCTTTCATGTTGCTGCCTTTGTGTTTGCCTAATCGGCCGGACTGGCCAAGGTCTGGTATGCAACTGGTGGCCGGGTTTCGTCCAGCGAATTTAATTGATTGTGGGTCGGTGGGTAATTCAACGCATATGGTGGCCACTCCGTCGCCGACTCACAATCTGACATTTTGGCCGGATTTCTTCCACATTCTTTATTGGGGCATTCTTGGGGCTTTGTTTGTGAAGACATTTTGATTTATGAGTTTGCATTGAAGGACGAGGATGCGGCCGAGGCCTACGCCAGCAGACCAAAATTGAAATTTTACAAAAAAGTTTTTGGGGCGCAAACAACAGAGAGAAAAAAAGGAAACAACGAAAAAACCGAAAAGAAAACTCATTGTATCGTGGCAGGTCTTTTTGGTAATGACAACGCCGGAGGGCATAAAAACTTTGCTTGCCAGAATCCATGATGTACACGTCCAACTGTGGATAGCATCTAAAATTGTAGCCAGGGAATCATATGATGCATGCAGTCGAGAGGACAAAGTGCCAGGAGTGTTCACTAATGAGTCCGAGGGGAGGCGACCCAACTGAGAACAGGACTTGGGATGTTTGTTCACTTGCCTACAACGATTCTGGTTATTAAAACTTTAAGCGTTCTCAGATGATGAATTGGGTCTCATGATTGATGTCTTTCAAGGATACTAGAACAAGTGTGATTAGATATATGAGATTTCTGAGAAACGTGTGAGAAAAATTAGATAGGAGGAAAAGCATAAAAGCAATATCCATTAATGACATATGGGCCAAGGAAAACAATTTCAGTAAGCAATACCAAGCTATTTTTTATTAATAAAACAAAAGGAAGAACAAGGTTTATATATCCTGGTAGTTTGTTAGGTTTACTTTAGTCAGTTATAAGATATAGTTGGCTGATCCTTACAAGCAGCTGAATAAAAAATACTTTTATGTTATGTAATTCAAACATCCCTGCATTAAGAGCATAATAACCAGAGACCCCTAATGTTGGCTGTTATTATAAGACCCATATTTTATGCAAAGCTCATCAAAAATAACATTTGGCACTTTCATTAGATGCGCCACTTAACTGAACTCGTGCCATCTGTCATCGCCTCGGCCAAGCGGAACTCAAACAAAGTGAAGACGTGTGCATTTGTGGCTTCGTCAATTCAATATTTACTCGCCAAACAGACAGCAAATAATTTTCGGCATACTATACATTCATCTGATCATAAAGAGGGTAAAATCATAACGGCTGGAGTGCTGAGGAGGCAGACAAATTTCGGTTTGGCTGCCACCTTTGACCTTACAGTCGACGAACTGGGCGCCGAAAATGGCATCTGGCCACGCTCCGGCAATTTCACACTAATGCTCACCCAACGAAAGCGAAACACCTACACACACTGACGCACATTTCACACATCCTTGCATACACAAATATTTGCACACGTTAATGACTCGCCCAATGGATGCTTCTTGGAGCCTTGGACCAGAGTGGCCACAACAAGACAGCCACCCGGTTAGCCATCTGACACGGCAGCCATCTGAAGCCCTGCCTCGGCACGGAGGAGGAAATTTTGCATAACATTGACCCCATTTAATTTAATACAAATTATATCAGAGAATCTGCCGACGGACACCGCACCCACGCTAACAATTTCCATCCAATAGACAGCATGAACACGTAATTTTCTTTGTGGTTGCTTTTGTGGCATCCATCGCCTCCCCGTTGTACCATCATAATTATGCTAATGTAGCCCAGTTGGCAGCCGAAAGAGCAAATATAGACACAAATCAATGGCGGTGTAGTCCTCGTGGCTAGTATCTTCAATGTTATGCATTGGAAACAAATTGGGAAGACTTTAATAGAACATCTTTAATGGAAGTTTTTTAATTGAATATATTTTGATATAATTTTTCACCAAGATAATTTATTGAAGAATAAGGATATTGACTATAAATAATATTCTTTGAAATAACTTGTTTAAAAACAGGGATTTCCTTTGCCCAGTGCACTTATTTGGCCAATAAACATGTAAGAACACAAACAGTCCAAAGCATACTGAGAGCCGAGAACTGAGACTGCTGATCATTTAATTAAACGTTGCATGTAACTTAGCAACAAATGGGTTGCAATGCCGGAAATTGTTTAAGCGCCGGCAGAGGCAAACAAATAAACTGACTAAGCAAATGATGGGCGACATGGCCGAGAGTAAAACTGGGCCAGGACCAACGCTATTGGTCTGGTCGGCAACAGTTAAAGCCATCCGTGAGGCCGGCAGCATCGCAACCCGTTCGCCCATTTAACCCACCGAGTTACCCTTAATCGCCGTTTAAGCTTTGTGGCGCAACAATTGTTGGAGCGTAATTAATGCGATTTGGTTATGTTTCCATCGATTGGCCGGCATACATCCTGTCCTTTTCAGCGGCAGCCAGTGTATCGGATGGGGCAGGGTGTGTAGCGTGTCTGTCTGTTCTTGTTTCTGTTGTGGAATGGACCATTAACTGGTTGGCTGGCTGGCAGGATGGCTTTATGCCGGGCTAATGCATACAAATTTTCCTGGAAAATGTCAGTGGTCCGATGGTGCTTTTCCTACTTTTTTCCTTGGCTAAAATTACATTTTAAATACTAATTTTATTTTTTCGATTGGCTTTCATTTCAAAAGGGATTAAAATTTCCTTAAATTACAATTAATAAGCATTTTACAATTTTATGCCTTTGTTGGCCATTGCCAACCGAAATTGTTTTCAATTAAAATAGTCAAAGTATCAGTGTCATTTTATTGTTGCATCCCAAAGCATCAAAGGTGGTATTTTAATATTTGATTTCAAAGAGATTGGGTAAAATTCGTTTCGATTATTTGATAATTAAAATGCGAATAGATTTCAATGAACTGCAAATGAACTGCAAATTGCACAATATGAAAGATAGGTCTTGTAATCTTTTTAAAAACCTTTTTTTGAATAAGCTGGTTTCATTACAGCTAATTACTGAATGAGAAACAAGTACTCTGAATGGGATTTTATTTACAAGCTTTGTGGTTGAAAGCTGAGAGTATGGACTGTCATACCTTAAAAACAATAAGAATAATTGTCAACGACTTAACCCGCCACAGGTCACCCCTTTCCCACGATCCCTCGACACATTTGCTCATTTGTGCGCACTTTGACCTACTTCCTTTGTTGCTGTTTTACTTTCAGCTCGGTTGGTGTTGGGTTTGTCCTTTTACTTTAAATAAATCATACGACCCGTGTGCCACAAAAACCGCTGCACAAACAAACCGGCATGCTCCCAGACCCCCTTTATCACACAAAATAATAAATGGCAGAGGGGACCCCTTTGCTAACCCTTTTGATTCTTATTCAGAGCATCCTTCTGACCATGTGCCGGGTTTCCCAACCAGCTCTTGTTAAATTTAATCTATGCATAGCTATGAAGAGATGTTTGGTCTCCTTCTTTGCATTTTTTACTCATGAATGTGATTATTTTGACGAATTATAAAAAAAATACAGTGCCAATAAAAGCAAAGTGATTAGCTTAATAAAAAAAAGCTCTACCTATGTTTTCCAATGCTTCGTCGTAGCTATAGTAATGTTTCTGCTGAGAATAGTACAAATATTTTTTCAGTATTACTATTTTTCTATTATGAAATGTTTCTCTTAGTGTTCTAGCACCACACCCCAAGCTTAATACCAATGTGCACTCTTTAAATATTTATGCCTGTAATTTGTATGGGAATTGCCTTCGATTTGTTGTCGCTCTATATTTCCTTGGAGAGGTTTTTCGGTCAGACTTAAGCCTGTGTTTATGTAGCTTAATTATTGATCAGTGCATGCCGTTCGTGTTGCATGGCAGAGCACGTAAGTGGCTGCCACAAAATTCAGAGCTTCATCACCCGGAAGCCCAAATTTGTGGGTTCGGTTTGTGGTTACAAATTTCCTGATTCGACGGATCATTGACACAAAATCAATGTTCTAAAATTAAGCCTGGGCTAGACTTGTGTGTTCTCAAATTAAGTCTGTTAAAGGCCGTTCATTAAGCTTTCAGAAAAGTAAGTAGTTTTCAGCTCAAATTTTAAATGAAAACATTGTGAAGGAAAACTCTTTGTATCCTTAAACAAAAAATCATGACAAAACATTAGGAGCGTGGTATGAGAAACAGTCTCAAAGAAAACTAAGTGTGTATATTTAGATAATACATACCAGCAGGTTTACATGAACCCCTGAGTCTGGCTTCTATGATGTTTGAGCAGACAGAGCCGAAAACAAATGACTTCTCACTTGTCACACAGCAGCCTCGGAGGGCTTTCCCCGAAAACCCCGTTTCTTGTTGCCAGTTACCGCCTTTGGTCTCAAAGTAGTCAATATTTTGAACTACATAGAGAAGCATGTCGACGGGCACTTGACACCAACAAGTTAGACACTTAATGTTCATACATATGTACGCATTGAGCGTGTAACAAGACGTTCCCCGAGCCCTGCCACCCGATTTCCTGTCTTCAACTTGTGTGTGTTGAGTGCTTAACGCTTATTTTATAGTAATATATGCCCCTGCGAGCAGGTCTTATGGGGATATTGAGGGCAGGTCGACGGGAGTTGGGAGGATTTCATAGGCAAGGGAAGCGGAAATACGCACCCGACATACACAGGCTCAGGATTACCAGTCAGTCGGTCTCCGGGGCTCATATCTATCTTTATTCCACTGACTTTTTGTGTACTCGCCTAAACGACACTTTGACATTGATTGCACTGTGTGTCGACTTGCCAATGATCCACTTTGTGAGCTTACCAAATTGGTTGACGTGCGGAGCTGAAAGTATATACTTACTCCAAATTGAAGGCTTTAATTTTTCTTTACTATTCCTTATAACATAATACACATATTTTAAAAATATTAAAAATATATCAGGTACCATGAAATGCTACTTCCTTTAATGCAATCACATTTTCTTTATTACTTTTGGACGACATTTTCATTCAGTTGCCTGTTTAAATATTATTCCTCGTCCTTTGAGTGTGTGGCGCATTCAAAGTTCTCGCATCCATCTGACAATTTTGTTTGTTCTTCTCCTTGCCAGACTGTTGCATATTTATCTTTGAAGCGACTGTCTAGTATAGTTCGACATGTCCTGGCAGCCTTGATGTCACAGTTTCCCGGAAGTTGACTTTGACCCTGAACTGGTTTCTGTTTGCACAGATTGTGACCGTTCTACCGAGATGTTTGAAAATGACAGTGAAATATTGAAACGAAGATACTACGTCGTGTTTGGTTATTCATGATTTTGTGCTACATGGCGAACGTCGTTGACCGTCCAACGGGACGTATGAGCAATGTGCATTTCAATCTCGTATCTATCTGGTCAAAAGCCAATGTAAAACGAAACCGGCTTTCGCCCATTAGCCGGATGAGGTAGCTTAGACCTCCTGCCGCATCCTTTCGTAAATATTGATTGCAATCGTGGCGAATCAAATTCAATTACTAGGATCGAGCTGCGTACTCCGGAAGCTCTCGCCTTTTGTCTGTCCATCCGTCTCGATGGATTTCCTTTTGCCCTGCGTAGGTCTATAAATAGCCGTTGCCAGGCATCTCGAAGCATCCAGCAGTTGGTATTTCAACCTGCTCACAAAAGGGACTCGCATATTCGCATGTGTGTGGGCTTGGGCTTGAGTATGTGGGTGGGGGAGTGCGAGTGTGGTTGGGGATAATACGTTTTCAGGTCCTTTACGCAAGGGCGGCACATGCATCATTAAAAATTCAGCAAGTGTAAATTAAAAAGAACCATACACGACGTCGCCATCCTGCACGTAGGTGCATCTTCTTTTCCTCCTATTACTTTCAAGATATTTTCAATAAGACAACGTGCTGTATCAGTCACAGTTGTGGCCAAAATAATAAACAAAGTATATTTTTATTTAAATTTCTGTACTTGTCCAAAATTAGAAGATAAGAAGTGTTATTTTCGTAAAGCATTATTTTTAAAAGATGCTAAAAATACGAGTATTATTGCTTTCACCACGAAAGTCAGGAAGAGTTCCATACATTGGTTCCTTTAAAATTTAGCTCACTGCATACCAGATGAGTTGGCGGCCAAACAAGAGAGTTAAGATTAAATTTCCTTGCGGAACATGAAGGTGCTTGGAAGCCGTTTGGGTTAAAAATATTACAAAGCTCTGTACTTGAAGTTATCACGAGTCCTGGAAGATGTGCGAGGCGGTGGCTTCAAAATACTTAATTACATTTTCAACGCACGCAGCTCTGCACATGCGATGCATCCATCACAGAGGCACAGGAAATTGTCGAGGGGGGTCGCCAAAGAGATTCCCCTCTTCTAAGCAGCGAAACTGGATCCCGATTGATGCTTTTCTGCGTAGCTATCACATTTCTTTAGCCCGGGCTGCCTATCTATCAAAGAATGAAAGCCCACATGCACAGCAAAAGAAAAGTTTAAATTAAAAATTACATTAGTTTTTAGAAAAAACAATATGGTTGCTTAGAAGTCATTGCTCAAGAGATTTTAGAATTTTGTTGTATATTTTGAAAAACTATTAATATTAAAAATAAACAAGTTCTTTGCAGTGTTCCTCCAACTTTATGATATTTTCCATTTTTTATATTTTTTGCACCTACATGCTCTGGTAGGAAGAACGCTTTTGTCGGCGGAATGGCGGAAGTTGCTTTAGCGTGGGTGTATAAATGTGTGAATTTGTGTCCCACATATGAAGTCGATAAAACTGTAGGACTTTGCATGTCAGGTTCGCCATCCAAGGGAGGGAGCGGCCCTCTTCCCAGTTCCCATGCTCGCTCGCCAATCAAGCGATGCCTTTGTCCTTTTCTGGGCCGCCACAGTAAAACTGTCATTGTCATTTAAATGTCTTTTGACTGCTACTGTTTCTCAGATGCCCAGGCTCTGTCCCACACACACCCACCAGGAGGGAACTATTCACAGAAATTAAATTGAAAATGGAGGTCTGGGCGCCATTGTTTAAAAAGCTCCACTGAAACCCACTCAATTTACCCAACTAGATGCCAGTAACAGGTTGTTTAGCTAGAGGCTACCTACATATGTGGTGCATTTTATTTTTAGAAATAAATCAATTCTGTGGTTTGTGCAACAGGGCACTAAATAAATATTGTTTAACATTTTTTGTGGAGAGCATAATTTCTGACATATAATCTTAAAATACGATTACACTTTAAAACCTCTACCATTCCATATCCAACATATTTTAATAAAAATTGGCATTTTAATACAAATTGAGTAATTACTTGTCAGGCAATTAATCCATAATAAACGATTTGTGCTTAATTAAATGAATCAATGTTTCGAAACGTATAGGGCTTAAAGTTAGACTGGCTATATAGACTATATAACTAAGATTATAGTTTGTTAAAGCTTTTAATTTAACGCCACAGTTGTCAACCTCTCACTGGGTAAAGTGTTTGCCATTTTAATACGAATTTAATGGTAACTCAAACACGGTGAACAGCCGGCGAATAGTGGCCACCTTATCAAACAACCATGTGTATACATGCTATCCACACATTGCGGCGTAATGCTCCTGACGAGGCCAGAGTTGTGTTTATATCGAAATTCTAAACTAAGTGCTAAGCGCGTACATTTGCGTATGAGTTGCCGCCACAATCCCTAAACCTATATATCTAGTATGTGTACTTTCTATAGCCGTGAACGAGGGTATCGACATTTGTAGGACTTCGGAGTGAGACTGTGCCTATCCGACGCGCCTGGAATTTTTGTGGTGGCAGCTTCATGACACGGGGTTCAATATTCAATTAATCATTTTATGTATTGATGGCTGGTGGTGAATGTTTGCGGTAACAAGACGTGGCCACATCCTGATGCCAGCTTTAACCGAAACCAGATTTGTATGATTTGGCAAGATTCAATTATGAATTTAGTATATTGCCAAATTAATTCATCTCAAGACAATAGCGAGTGACTTTACTTTAAGAGAAGAAAGATTTGAGGCAAAAATATGTTTAGTTTGTAACTTTAAAGCTCATTCGGTCCTCACAACGGATTATAAAAACCTGAATCATGCAACACAAAGCATGGGAAATAGATGCCTCTCATCCAGCTGCCCGCCGAGGTATGCAACAGTTTTTCCATTGAATAGGGCCAGTGCAGCCATATTGAAAATTTTAATTGGGAACAGAAGAGGATCCGGTAGAATGGAAAATACGGCATCAGCCATGATAGACAGGGTCCGGATTTATGCGCAATTTATGCACTACGGTGCAATGGGAGTTTCACTTCGATTGTGGAGTAGCTCGAAGCCATTCTCGTGCAAATATTAACTGACTGATTGTTTTCTTTCCAGACTTTGACTGGCCGAACCGGCAGGATGATGCGCATTTCGATGGCAAAGCAACCCAAAATTAAAATCGAATTGTAAAGCACTGAGCGCCTACGGCAGCAATAAGGTCCGACAAGGCCAAATGAATTAAAATCCAGCAACGGATATTTGATTTTGGCCACCGCGGGGTACGAAACCAGCCAGTTTATGCGACTTTCTTTTTGCATACCCATATCTGCCCATACACAAGCCTACACAAAACGCGGATACACCGCCGCAGGACACGGACGAACTTGAAATCTGGAATCGCAGCGAACGCAGTGGAAATCGGTGTAGCATGTCAAGTGGACGAAGCGCCCGCCTGCCTGCCACGCCCACCCAAACCGCCAACAACAAACTCCGGGCGGCAGCAGCAGCGGCGGCGGCAGCGGCAGCAGCCGGTGAGCCGAACAGCAACAGTATGCTGCAATACACCAGCAACAACAGTGGGACAGTTCCGACCACGGCGGGTGGAGCTGCCACCTCAGGCCTGGGAATGGGCAGTGTCATCAGTGGCAGTGTGGTGAGCATGGGCTTGAACGTGAGAGTTGCTGGAATGAACTCTGGCATGAACAGTGGCATGGGAATGGGCATGGGCATGAGCCTGGGCACGGGCAGCGGAATATCCGGGGGCGTGGCTCCCTATACTCTGGGCTCAAACATCGGCAGCACTTGCGAGACGCAGGTGGAGCACATTCCCGTCGATTCCATCGATGCCCTGGGACCCGAACTAAGTGTGGCCACGACCCAAGTCCTGGAAAATCTCTCCGAGAACGAGCGCCAGATGATCATCGAGGTGCTTAACCGGGACGAGGCCTTGCGCCAAAGGGATGCCACCAGAATGATGTGAGTTTTTCATATTTTTTATATATGAATATTTGATCCGACTCCTTTTAAATAGGACTTTTTGATGCTGATAGGATTCGTTCTTTACTTTTTAGTCAAAAATTACTATTTAATTTAAAAAATAAATTCTTGATATATTTTTACTTGCCATGCACCAACCAAATTATTCTTTTTTTCCGTATTGTTGAGTGAAATTAACCACTTTGCAAAAAACAAAATAAATTAACTTTTTATTACAAATTCCTATCGGCATCCAAAAGATCGAATTTCTTGCTATTAAAGGAGCTTTCAATTTTATTTCTCTTCTGCAATTTGTACGTTTAATCGAAAGTCGTCTCAAAGCCGAACTTCATTGCACTTCTGCAACTAACTAAGTCAGGTATTTTCTACTTCATTTGAATCCTTTTCACCAGCTACCCTTGGTTCTTGCTTAATTAAATGCGCAAAGAAAAAACGTTTTATTTTTTGGCAGACAATGCACTTTCCCTCCAGTTCCAGTTGCTAATGCACTTGGAACAAGCTTTTTATTGACTGCACAAACTTTGCCACTCGGCGTTGGCATTCTCTGCGGTATTTTGTCCTCCGGCTGAAGTGCACGTATCGCACATTTGGCGGCCGCAATTTATGGCCCGACATTTGTGCGGTGCCAAGGGTCCTCTAGTCCTTCGAATAAGGATTTTGGGATGGGACTATGTGCCAGGACTTACCTAGCGGCAATTGGGCGACAAATCACGCTCGTCTGCCGCTGGCACTGGCAGTGGCATTTATCCAGTTGCCAGTCAGCGAGTCCCGCTTGGTTTGGTACTGCTTACCGTCCCTTTTTAAATGATATTCCTGCAAAATGTTATCCGTTTTGGGGGGGTCCATTTCCATTTCCGGGGGTCCGTTTTGGGGGGGTAGACCTCTTTCAGGGACTAAGATGCACAGTTGCAGTTAATATTTAATATTAACAATTATTAATACAGTTAATATTATTTTTTTTGTTTTCGGAATGTTTTCCAGTATTTTTTATTTAAGTTTTAATAATTCCTTAGACCTATACTGTCTAATAAAAGTATTTCGTAAGCAAAAACAATATTCATAGTGTACAATAATAATAATAAGGATACTCCCCCAAAAAGAAATTATTTACCCTCAGAGCTCTTACTGTAGTCAGAAACATCCTTTTTTTTCAACATCCTCCTTTTCAATTTCTTGGGACACACACTCGTGCCGCAGTATTTCGTGACCCTCAACGTATTGTTTGTTGTTCTAGTTCCAGGGCTTTCCCATCCGCTTTTAATGCTTCGTTAACTTGGGAGGAAGATGGGGAAAAAGTGCGCTGGGCGGATAAGGGGGCAGGGTAGAGAAATGGGGGGTAAGGAAAGGTAGTCAGATCCGAGTTTTATGCTGCATTGGCATTCAAATAACTGGAAAGTGTTTTCATTGTCACGCCGGCGCTGCCACAAAATGGAAAGCAATTTTATTGTCCTCTCACTTCTTTCTTGCTCTATATTTTCTCGTGTGCGACATTCACTGTCAGTACTCGTACACGTTTTCCCTTTTAGACAATTATTTTTAAGGCCTATACAATAAATCGATAAATTCTTCGGTTTGCCTTGACGTCAGTTAAATCCTTAAATTTGTGTGTGCCACAAATAAAATCAATTAAACTGAGTTCCTTCCCCCAAAAAAAAATAAAAAAACAAGAAACGATTTCAAAATGAATTGGTATGAAATGGATTTTTGCTGGCGCATAATTAATTAAGTTTATGACGCTTTTCGCAATGCAATCACATCAGCGGCACTTAAAATTTATGAGGACCATTAAGCAGTTCCCGTGTTGGATGGACTTATAGAGACTTATACCGCAACACGAGTACATGTTCCTGTACCGAAGTTAGTACACTTTAATGACGGTATTTTGCGGCCAACATATAAACATATAAACGATTCCAATGGCCTTGCCGGCTCTAGCAATCTCAGCCCATAAATCCCTTCCGTTGGCAACAAAGTTGGCCTGCAGCTCCCGCCCTCCACTCTCAGTTCAATTCCTTTTCGTTAGGTTGGCTCATTTGGCCATTTGGTGGGTGTGCGCCTTTCAGTCGCCCCTGATTGCTTAATCATGTCGGCCACTGTTGGGGCGGAAATAGCTAAATTGAAAAACGCCATTGGAGATTGGTGAAGGCGAAAGGAAATGCCAGTCGGCCATCGGGTCACATGTGGCAGGTCCTGCGATGTCCTCTCGATATGTTCTCTTACGCGTGGCTTGACACGGACTCAACCAACTGGGTCAACAATTGATGCTTTCATCGCCATTAAGCCAGCTAAGGCTACAATAAAGCCCAACTTTTGAATAGAAATGTAAATATGTGAAAAGCTCTCAGAGTCAGCACAATTGCCTCTGCTAATGCTAAAATTATGCAAAGTCAGGTTCTATTAAAATCCACAACGACCCTTATTTTGGCAAAACTTTATGTGCTTACCACAGGGCTGATCCATGTTTTAAACAGAAATATGAGTTAGCTGATGCCTTTGAAGTCCTGGGAATAGCTTTAAAAAGCTAATGCTTATTTGTTGCTCACCTTACCTTCTAATTATCTTTGGCTAAGACATTATAGCTCTCTCCTTGCCACTGCAAAAGTCCTGACAGGTGGAACATCCAACAAGTGCACTTCTCTTTGACGGTCTGGCTTAATGAGTTCATGAAATGAGTGCACAGCAGTGCGGTGGCAACCCAGCCCAGAGGATTCCTTTGCTTCGCCAGAATCCTTATTATTATACCCTTGCAGAGGGTATTATAATTTTGGTCAAAAGTGTGCAACGCAGTGAAGGAGACATCTCCGACCCTATAAAGTATATATATTCTTGATCAGGATCACCTCCTGAGTCGATATGAGCATGTCCGTCTGTCCGTCTGTCCGTCTGTCCGTCTGTCCGTTTCTACGCAAACTAGTCTCTCAGTTTTAAAGCTATCGAGTTGAAACTTTGCACACACCCTTCTTTCCTTTGCAGGCAGTATATAAGTCGGAACGGCCGGGATCGGTCGACTATATCCTATAGCTTCCATATAACTGATTGATCGGAAATGCCATAACTTTGGTGTTTTTTAAGTTAGAGGGTTGGGACTTTCCACACATGTTATATTTGACCAAAATATCTTGTGTACCAAGTTTCATAAGGATCGGCCGACTATATCCTATAGCTGTCATAGAACGATCGAAATTGGCATAACTTTGGTGTTTTTTAAGTTAGAAAGATGGGATTTGGTACAGATTCTATTTTGTTAAAAATAATTCAATATGCCAAATTTCATAAGGATCGGCCGACTATAGACGATCCGCTACATATCTAATAATATAAGATGCGTGGCGCCACCTAGCGGACTGCGACTGAACTGCAAGGGTATATAAACTTCGGCTCCGCCCGAAGTTAGCTTTCCTTTCTTGTTTTCATTGAAATGAAAATTTATAATTATCTTCTTGTTTTGATGAATAAAACTTTAATAATAATTTCTCGCCAAAAGGTCAACATAAACATAAAGTTTTATTAAGTCATGTTTACAACATATTTGAAATTTGCTTTCAAAACTTTCCAAAACAACATCCAATATCTGCAAACTTTTGTTCCTTTAAAGTTAAATTAAAGTTATGGCTGACCATCAAACTCGACGTGGCAACTTCCACACACTTACTTCATTTCCGTTAACACACACACACAAAGGCACACCAACAGGGGCACGTTTTCTGAGACTTGAGCTCTGTAGGATGAGTTCGAACGAGGGTCTACACATTCATCTAGCTAATAACATTGATAATGTCGGTAATACTTGTTGAGTAAATTAAATCTAATGGAGCGCTCGTTCATCATTCGCCGGCAGAGGGGACTTAATTAAATGTTTTCCCAACAAATGTCTGCAGCGCTCGCCGCCCTCGATATTCAACGAGAAAATACACGGAAAGAATTTTTTTCGCGGATATGTTTTTGCAGCAACCACTTTTCTACTCTTCAAACAAAATATTTAATATTTCCTCCACTAAAGAAAATCCCATACAGTTCACTTTAGAAATCCCTTAAAAAACAAGAGGTTTTAAAGTTAAAATGATTCTTTTTATTTAAAGTTCCTATTCTTTGACTTGTTGCGTCGCTGTAGTTGAGGATTTGCTTTCTGGCGTTTGTTTAGCCATGGCTTTCTGCTTTCTTGTTTAAGCATTTTCCTTGATAATGTCGCTGATTACTTTTAATTATAATTTGGCTGCTGGGCAACGACGAGAATCGCTGCTCATCTGCCGGACTACCTTCTTGTTCTGCTCAGACTTCCACGACCGATGCCGCAGTCACTTCCCGTTTGATGGCCATCAGAATGAACTGAAAACTTTTGCCCAGTCAGCTGAAAGGCTGAGTAGCGCGGATAAAACACAACGTTGCCATGGGTCTACACTTTTATTACACCGGCCTTTATGTATTTTGTCATCAGTCGCCTTAATTGGCCGCTTAACGCCCACTCACCGCCTGGGATCGGCTCATTAGGTCGTCGTCTCTTCAGGTGTCTGTGCAGGTGCGATGATACTGACTACTGTTGGCCGGGTAGGTGTCCGACCTCAATGACCTCAGTATCTACGAGGGCGCAGGAAAAGAATACTAAGTATCTAAGGTCTCCTGTCTTTGATTTCAGTTCATTTGATACTCGTATCCTGGGGCTGGGGTCTTGGTCGATTGCAATTTGCATGCAAATTAGTTGAGCGAGAGTAATGAGGAAGAGGGTCCTGCGGCAGTTCTAATTAACGCCACGCATGGTAAATGTTTCGTCATACATGCGGTTGACAGGAATGTTAATAAACATATTTGTGGAACAATGGCTCTGAGCGGGCATATGTTCCCAGAGTGCCCAGCCGCATGACAAACAGTAATTAAATACAATTTTAAAATGTTATTCAACCATTATGATATTTGTCAGAGCTGCATGTCAAGCCGAGGCATTCCCTGTTCTATTGCCATTCATTAATGTAACTGCACTCGAACTCGAACACCGAGCTGGGGGACGCTTGTTTTTATAAATATTTACTGCAAAAGTTCACACGTTAAATGAATGGGGAAAAAGTGAAAAGAAGACTTAGGTGGATACTGTACACTCTTTTCCCGGAAGCAGTCTGCCCTTTGAACTTTAAATCTATTTAATTTGAAACTGGAGTTGACATTTCATTGCCATAGCTTACGGCCACAAGACAAATAAATATTTCGACGCAGACCGCCCCTTTTTCTGATAACTTGTATCTGACTAATTTGATTTAATAACACATGCTATGCAAATAATTTCTTCAGAAGTTGGCTTTCTTTCTATGCCAGAGATAACTTTATCAGTTAAATTAAAATGGAATTCAAATGATTCCTCTAGTACGATAACTTTTATCAGAGTATTTGCATTTGTTATCCGGATGTATGCAAATATTTGCAAAATCAAAGCTGGGTGTACTTTAATAATTAGTGAAAATTGGCAAACAAATAATTGATCAGGAATGGTTTAAAGTTTGTGGTTTTTTTAATGGTAATGCTTACTGGTGGTATAATTTAAATTTTAGTTTCTGAGAGTGAGAGATACATAGGTTGGGAATAATGTTTAGTAATCGAAACCTCTCGAAGCCAAGCGATTAAAGTTCTTATCAAATACAGTTTAATAATGGAATATAAAGCAATAGTTTTGAATAGTTTATTATTGATATTGATTTATTAGAGCTTTCTTGAGGCAATAACAATTTTTTTAGATATAATCTGAGGAAGGGTATAAATATGCACTTTGTGCAGCCAGTTTTAGAAATTTAAGCAATTCACGCGAACAAACTCGAAAACTGGAGAACAGTGAGAACAAGAACAATGCGCTTTTCCGAGCCGCTTTCTCATACGTAATTAGCTGATAGCGAGCGACATCGCCGGGCGGCCATTCCGCCTAATGATAATGCGAGAAGGGCGCCTTCTCAGGTAGCTGGTGTATCTCAGTGTCTCCGAACCGGGAGAGTATCTGGGCAGGTGAGCGAGCGTTGGCCCGGCTTTCAACCTGCTTTCGACTGCTTTCAATTTGCCGTCAACCGCTCGTCGTGTTTCAATCGCTGCCGCAGCAGCGGTCAAATCTCGGCGATCGACTTCCAGAGCCGCGACTTCAGTCTACGAACGCGTCTCGAGCCGAGCGAACGTCGCCGTCTCGCTTGTGAAAGATACTCGGCTAAGTGTATGAGTGTGTATCTTAAGCCACATATGTGTGTGCGCTTCTGTGTGTGTGAGAGAGTGCGATGAGATTGCCGGTTTGAGATTTGTGTATTTCTACCTGTGCCACAAAAGTTATCTTCTGATTTTTTTTTGTGGGGCCTTTTTATTCGGTCTGATATCAGAATTATACACACAAATACGAAATTCGAAAAAAGTATCTGGAAGATACCGCACGAAGTGGTATATGCAAAGCAGCAGCGACGAAGCAACGAACCCAGCGAACACCGAAAACGAATTGGATAATTTATTTGCCAAACACCAGAGAATTTGGCGGATTTGCCAAGTTTACCAAAGAAATTTAAACGAACGACAAGAAGTCCCGCAGCCGCCGAAGCAGCCACTAGATACGAAAGTATCTCGAACTTCGAAAGGTAAAGAATACCAGTACATGACCGTACTCTTTCTATGGTTTGGTTGCCATAACCGTTTTGTAATTGTTTCTCTGCATCGGAAAGATGCTTGCACAGTAGGAATTCGCGGCCGGGCTCTGATTATTTTAACGGTGCTTAAATTTAATTAAGAACGCCAGGGAGGAGTCAAAAGAACAAAGAAACAACTTCACCGCAAAGGTAAAAGATACTTAAGTGTCCCCACCCCGTTCTCCCGTTCTTCTTCTGTATTGTGTCCCCCATCATTTGTGTATCTGTATCTGTTAAGTTGACTCGTCGAAGGCACACATTACACACCCAGATCACGCGTGTATGGATGCACCCACACCGCCCCGCCGAGTGCCTGGCCTGGTCTGGCCTGGTATCTGACAGATACTTTCGGTCGATTCACATGCCTGCGTGATGTTATTGTTTTTTGTTTGGTTTTTCTTCTCGGCTCTTGTCTTGTTTACCTTTTCTGCTGAACTTGCTGTGGCAGGCGGCAAGCTCAGCTTAATTCTTATGCACGTCTCAGACTTTTTGATGTTTGCAATACGGCCGCCATGACTACGCCGGAGATTCGGAGCCATTACCAAGTTCAAGTTAGATACATTTTCAATTGGAACTGAATTCGCAACGGCTGGAAACCTGGTCCTGGTATGACTAATTCTCTTCCACGCCGATTGAAACAATGGAAAAGTGTCGTGTTGACACTGCAGACCACTTTTTCCATACACCGACTGAGAAGCTTTCCTGGAAAGCCTCATCGCCAAGTCAGAAAAGCAGCTTCCAAGATGCTTAGGACTTACTAAAAATAAATAGTTAAGAGCATTTGATAAATGTGAGTGTGGAGATAACGTTTTCCCTCGTTTGTAGACACACCTTAAACCCCATTTGTTGACAGATTTCTCAACAAAACTTTAATAGGAGCTTGTCTCATCCAGAAACTTTGTCGCATGACCCCGGAGTACTCGCTCCAAGTGAGATGTACCTCATATCTTTTGCCTGTCAGCAGTCAGATGAGTTTAATTAGCACTTGGCTGCATGGTCGTAATAAATTAAAAAAATTCCTTGACATTCGGCTTGACACTGATTTTGTGACTTGGAAATGGCTTTTTTGTTTATTTATTTTAGTTTCGGAAAAGCATTCCCAAGAATACTATAACTTTCGGCGTTCGCTTTTGTCTTCTGGCTTGGCGATAAGGTCGAAATGAGCTAAGTTGCGGGCGCTTATCAGATGTGCCATAAAACCGAAGCACACTTGCTGAACTTATTTGTTGTGGACAAGATCCAAATATTTGGGCATTATGTCATGTGTACGATGGAGGATTGGTGTTTTAGGAGCTTGACAGCTCCGAGAGATAAAAGCGGCACGTTCGGGTGCATTGACCAGGGTTGTTCCCTGGTTTTATGTGTGAACTCTGCAGGAGATGCACAAGGTAATTGGAGATTTTCCTTTGCCTTTCGGCTTTCTGGGCCGAGGCCATCTCCGGGGCCACGTCTTCCCATTCATTAATCATTCATAAATATTCATTCGGCTGGCGCACGGCCTCACCACGCCCCTTTTTGTCGGCTCAAACATTTATCATTATCATTTCACCAGCTTCCTTAATTTTCCATCTTGTTTGCTTTTCCTTGCCAACCGTTGTCGGCGACGGCCTTTTTCTATTTCCGCTGCAAACACGAAATATCTCTCAGAAGTTGCTGTTCGTATTTCGGCCCAAATATGCATAGAAATTTATTATAATTAATGCGAAAAATGGTGACAGTTATTGGGTTTAATAACGATATTTTTCTTTCATTTCGCACGCGTTGTTGTTGCCCGTGGTGGTGGTGGTGGTGCTATTTTATTTGCATTTTAATCAAATCACTTGAAAACAGCTGCCCCAACAGAAACCTAGAGAGCAGGAGATAGCTCAGCCATGAGACACTGCCGGGTATGGGTTGGACATTTGGCCGGATCAGTGATAAACCCACATCAGAACGGGCGGGCAACTAAAACAGCCAGCGCCATAATCAAGCCAGCCACATGCAAATCGGGTTAACTGTAGTTTAACGAGTGCCATCAAAAGTAAACCCGCTGATGATGAACCTCAGATTAAGTGATGAAAGTTTTGGGAGTGAACGGGAGAAAATATAATCTCAGCTAATGAAATTCCTGCGGCTACTTACTTTCAGTTTTAATCGCAAGGCAGCAAAAAAAAAGCGAAATTGCCACGATCTTTTCATTATATGTTAGCTAGCCAGATCGGATGGTGCAATTATCTAGTAGACATGCCAGAACAATTATAGGCAAATTAACGCTCTGCCTTTGGTTGTAGAACCCGAATTGGCCAAATCACATTAATCAGCGCAATTGAGCCGACCGCCAAACAAAAAGCCGAGCCGAAATAAACAATCTGAACGACAAAAACAAGTCTGTCAATGGTTGCCGGCGACTTTGTTTGTTTTCGCGTGTTTTGTTACCTGACAAATTCAATGGCCAAAATGGCTGTGAAACATTTTTGTGAATGTGACGGAAAAAATCTGTAAACAAGCGGCAGAATGGGGCTGATTTAATCAGCCGCAGCACGTTTATAGAAGTTGGTATTTCGCATATTGATGAATCAGAAGGCGGTCAACGGAAATGCAATCGAGAAGTTTGAGCTTTTCAATACACTGCAGAAAAGGTGATTCAGATATTTGTGCGGGGAATGCCGCCGATAGAGTATTTATAGCAACGACCTTCCTCCGGTGACATTTCTCCGTCTTAAAGCGTAACAATTTTGTGTTTTTGGGCGGTTGCTCCAATGTGGCCTAGAGTTTGAGTTGTTATTGTTATTGTTATATCGCCATATTGTGGTTGGTGGTGTTTTTGTGGGGCATCAGCTGCCTCCAAGTGTCCAAGCTGCAATGTGTCGCTGAGACAATTGAAATTCTTATTGAATAGAGCAGCCCATGGCAAGTCAAGCCAAGTGTGGAGCGGTTTATTTTCATTTTGTTTCTCATTGTGTGGCTCAAAGCACAAACGCCAACGGTCAACTGCCAACTCGAAATGTAAGTCAGCTATAATGGCCATAACAATAGCCATAAGCTGACTAAAATTGAATTGTATCTATCCGGGGGACGTGAGTAGATCTGGCCAAGCCCGGCCGGGGCAGCTGGGTTATAGATGAATAAGCTTAAGCTGCTCTTAACAATTTATTTATTGTTTCCCTTACTTAACAGATACGTTAGCTAAGTAAATGAAAAACAAAAACAAAACATTAACAAATGGCTATTAATGGATTTATAAAGCTGTAGCTGCCAGAATTTGGCTTAAATGTATGCACTGTTTTCAGTTTAATTAAAAACACATCAATATGTTCATCAGCGATTTTAATTGTTATTTAAAGGAGAATCCTCTCTCCATTTTTGCATAATTTTATTATTTTAATTCATGTTTACGGTGACATTCCATGGGCAGTGTCTGCCGCAGTCGTCGTCGCAGCCCCATTTGCTCGCATTGCATTAAAAATAATTGTTTATTTATAGCAGTCGATTGACTCGAAACCAGTTCGATGCACATCGATTAATGCATGGTAAATAAACACACGAACCCAAGACAGATCCAAGCTAAATTACAGCCCAAGGGCCTTAAAATGGAGCTCACAGTCCACCATATATAATATAATACATATAGAAATGCTGATATCATCTTTGGATAATTGCACGCAATTTTCACTCGGCGCCCACATGAGAATCTTGAGATGCCAGCAGCTACCTCACAGCGATATCCGTGGGTTGCATTTAGCGTGGGTCGTGTTTTTAGTTCAAGAGCTGTGAGCTGTGAGCGGTGAGCTGTGAGCTGTTTGCTTTGAGCTGGCGACTGTTTATGGATTGAATTGGCTTTGGTAGATGGCATTTTAAAGCCACAAAAGTAATTTTTATGAGCATCTATTTCCTTCGTTTGTCTTTCGGCACGCCATTAGTATGCGATGCCATTGCATTTTCCGTGTCAAGCATATGCGTATCGCCTGCCAAACAATCCCCGCTCCACACCGCCCGGCCCGTCCCGATGCTCACCTGGGCTACTTCCCCCAACCAACATAACGACAGTGCATTTCCTTCATTTTTCCCTTAGCATTTCCATTTTCCGTTTCCCAGCATGGCAAGCAAACAGCTAACAACAGCCCACTTCTTATGCCTTTTATTGCTTTGTTCTCTTGCTGGGTCTTGCATGCAGTCTATGCAGTCTACTGTCTCTGAGCCTGTCTTTCATTCTTCCCTTTTTTGGACTTCAGCCAGCAAGCTATAGTTTCACTGAAAAAAAATTTTATTGAAAATCTACAGTGAGAGAGAAATCAGACACTTTAACTTACCATCTTACCAGTTTATACCATCATATTTGCATAATAATTTGCGATATATTGTATTTCTCTTGTGCCTTTTTTCGGTGCAACATTTTCTAAGCCAACTTAGAAATGAGGCCCCTCTGATTGTTATTGTGGCACGCAGCTGGCACAGAAAAGGTTCCTCCAGATCTGAGTGACCAACGGACCAGAATCAGCTCAATTACTCAACTTTTGCAGATCTCGTTTCCAATTTCATTGCAATGCAAACCCATTTGCAGCCACACGACGAAGACTCTTATTGGGGCAAGTAACGCTCTTCCAGGTGGAAAAGGTGATACACAGCTTCACATCACGGCCACGCTGAAGACCTGGGCCCCAGAAACTTTTGGCATACAACTTTTTCAACCTCCTATGACCAGAGCCGAAAAAAACAAAACAACCTCACACCATCGCCTGGCCAGCTTTAACTTGAAACAGAAACAGCAACTGAGTTGTGGTTGTGCTGGTTGTGAGCCTGTAAATCTACTGTAGTTGCTGGATCTTTGGGCCAAAAGCTATTCGCAGAGAAAGTTCGTCAAGAGAATGTACCATGCATACTGTTCCCAAAAAAACAAAAAAAAAAGTAAAAGGCCAACCCACAGAGATGATAAAGTTACTTTGCGAAAATTCTTGTGCCTCGTTTGATGGGCATTATGAAATTAAAGTTGTCCAAAGGAGGTCGGCTAATGAATGCAGAAATTGAAAGTAAAAGTGCACTTACGCTCCATATCCGTTCGGGCGAACCATATTTTTGTAAACAAATTTTCCAGCTGCATCTGGGGAGAACCGGTTGTTCGGGCACAAAACCCGACCTGATGCAAAAGCCCGCTCAAAGAATGAGTAAGAAAGTGAATTTCATTTGCAACGCATGCACTTCGTCAACAACAGGGGCACAAGAAAATGGAGCCAGCTCCTGGTGCAATTGGTTCCTGCCACATATGGAACTGCACCTGAAACAAAATTCACAGAAATTCAATAAAAAAATTTGATTGATCGAGTACTTCTCTTGAAACTTTGTACAATATCTTGAACGATCAACTTCAAAAGTTTTTATATTATTCCCAATTAGCTCCCATATCTATTCACTTAGTTCCTGGTACCTGAGTAATTACAAATTACCCATCCAACCTAAATTCTTGGTAACCTAAAAGTAGCTTTCTGCCACATTCTGGACTCTGCATACTCCAAACCAAACAAGAAGCAAGCCATCAGAGCTCTGAAACATGCACTCGAATGTGGGCCGCCAGAGGTTTTGTGGACTTCCAGTGGATTAGCATATTTGAGTGGGTTCTGGGCCATAGTGGGCCATGAGATATCTCTGCATGGCCACATAGGGGGGACCCTACACACCCGACGGGGGGCCAACTTAATGGGGATATGTGCATCAAAGTAGCTCTCAAGTGCCTTTCCAGGGCGAAAAGCAAAGCCAGTGCCTTGACTATTGGTTGCGCCCGGATGTACTTTTGAATTTACATTTAAATTTGTATTTCAAACCGCAGTCCGGCTAAACGATTGAACATTAAAGATGTTTTTGTACTCAATATAGAGGTGTTGGAAACTAAAATTGGAAATGGCATGGTAGGTCAGGTATTGACACTTTCAGCTTTATTAGGAGCTTAACAATAAAACAAAAGGAAAGTAACTAAAAGTTTTATTTGAATGATAGTCTGGATAGTCTATTTTCGTTATTCAATAGCAAACCAGAACAATCTGCCAACATTCTTTCGAGTCTTGCTTCCATAATTTATATATAGTTATCTAACTGACGAGCGCTGGTTAAATGCTGCCCTGTCATCGTCGTCATCATTATCGTAATCATTGTTGGCAGAAAAGAGCAACAGCTCCGCGGGCTCTGTGGCTCTCGGTATTGGCCAGTCCATTCAGACCATCAGTCACTGTCCAAGACAGAAGCTTTTTGCTGTAACTGGAGGATGTCGAGGAGCTGGGGCACCAGCTGCAGCTACCGCAGCCGAAGCTGATGCCACTGAAGCACTTTCCTCCTACCATTTGTTGATGTCCATGGTTTTTTGTAACCTTTCCATTTTACAACTGTCAACTGCGCAGCGAATACGATTTGCCAGCGGTTTGTTTTATTTATCCGCCACATTTACTTTATGTTTCTCCTTTTCCCAAGTGTCGTAATTACGCGTAGAGTTTTGTGCCTGCATTCGAAATTGTACGCAATTTTCCCAAAACTGTCAACGCATGACACTGGTCATAATGTTTTTAAAAAAAATGTGAATTTGTTGTCGCTGCTAATATTGCAGTCGCTGCTGCTTATACTTTTTGTTTGTATGTCGAAATGGACGTGGACCCATCTGTTGGTCATTATTGTTCACATTTTATTGGACGCTGGATGGGGGCAATGGAAAGCTGTGGCCCGTCCCTATGAGACAGCAGATTTGGTGATCGGACATTGTTGGTTACCTTAATTGATATAATAAGTATATCTGCCACTCGCACGGAAGTTCGGCATTAAGCCTTTAGCTGGGTCATCGTCAATTAATAAAGCCAGCCAACGCCTGAAGAGAAACTTGGTTCAACGAACTCACTGGGTGTTCCTACGATATTTAATCTTTAAAGTGTTGAATGTCTTCAATGCAAATGCTATCACCGAATCCGATGCAACTCCATTCAAAAGCAAAAGCCAGCCTTTCACGATGAGCTGACCCGGAATGCCCACCAAGAATCCCCTCGAATCAGCGAGCAGACAATAGAAACGCTCTTGGATTGCCAGTCACCAAATACCCGGGCTCTCGTGTTCCATTGAGAAACCGCACAAATGTAACTTGACCTCCTATGTGCCCGGCTCGTATCTGGGGGCCGGTTTCCTCCATTCTTGCGAGTGATTTTATTATATTTATATTTCCACACTTTGGCTTTGACTCGATTTAAGATAGAAACTTGGCGGTAACTTTTGACGGGGCCAATCAATATATTTGCAAAAATGCTGCCGGTGGCTGGGAATAGAAACGCAGCCAGGCAGCAATATAGAAAAACTTTCAGCTGCAAGTGGCAGTGGCAGTTTGCTACGGGCAAAGTTTCAAGTGCAATTTTCATATAATTTCTATGCAAACGCTGTGAAGGCTCACAAAGGTCAGGACCTAAGGACTATTTTCTTTTTTATTCAAAAAGGAAAATACCAGTTTATGCCAAACGATGTAACATTTAACGAGTTTTATTTTATAGCTGCTGCTGACAAGCAACATTTTATTACTTTGTAGGAAGTACATGTGTTCGGGTTTTTGCATTTGTTTAGTTAATTGAAAACGAACGGATATTTGTGCCAAAGGACAAGGGGCAAAGGAAGGAAGTATAAAGGGGAGTTAAAACCCCTAAGAGCATTATGTTTTATTTAATTAAAAAATATGGATATTACCTTTATGCTCCCATTTGTTCAAAATCAAATTATTTAGTTATGGCTTTGAACTTGAACGATTGCGACTTGTATTTCAAAGGAAGAATCTGTTCTGGTTGTTAGGTAAAATGTTCTGGTAAACCAGAAAAAATACTTTGTGGGATACTAAAACTTGGTTTAATGATTACATTTGTATGCTAACGTTATGCTACTGTGCTTGTTTCTGGTCCAGGACACAGAACGAATTTTAATTAAATTGCTCTTATAAATAATGGCCCTTCGGCCGGGCCTTCCGCCAAATTGAGTTACATAATTATGCGTAGACTGGCTGGGGGAAGTGGCCAAAACCAGGAAAACCATAGCAGGGCACGAAAAGGCCAACCAACCGGGGCAATCAGTCAAACCCGAAAACAACGCTGCCGATATGAGCAAGGACGCCGATGGGTAACATTTCACCGATATCAAAGCCTCGTCGCTTACACACTTAATCGAATTTAGCGACAATTTCACCGGGTTTCCATTAGCCGGTTGTAATGGATGATTTTTCAATTACCGGTCGCCCTGCCGCCGGTCCTGGCCCTGGCCTCTATTGCCCTTTTTGGCCTCTTGTGTTGTAAAGGGGCCACACGGCGTATGAGTAATGCCAATGGAAACAAGCAAATTTGATGCCAATCGCACGCACATTCGTCATCCACAACCCGAAGATATCTCCTCACATCCTCGTCCCGCAAAATGCAAATTGATGTGATGGTGGCAATTCCAGGGTTTTTGTTTCCTTGTGGCTTTTGGCCAAATTGCTCGCTTTCTTTGTTGCCGGAAGCGTCTCTGTTGTTGCTGTTGCGTTTGATGCCGCTCCATCGGGCTGAACAGCAACATTTTGGCATTTCCGAATCGCAAATAAAATTGATACACTTTCATTGTGGTCGCGCGTGTGGAATGTGGATATTAGTGCACACGAAAAAAATATTCAGGGCTTGTAAAGTTAAAAATTAAAGTTATTATTTTTTTTTTTTGATCAAATGTATGTTTTGAAAATTTGTATTCCACCTAATTTGCAAGAAAGCTTCTACTTATTCCTTAGAAGTTGACATACGATTCGTGGAATATACCTCGTAGCATTCTGTCTGTCTTAAACTTTTCCCTTACAAAAGATTTTGTAAAACGTATAAAATTTCTATGGAAGAGATTTTGTTACATTTTTCCCCTAGTGATTGTGGTGGACTGATTGCCAGCTGGCTGGCTTGAATGGTGCGTTTGTCATTTCCATCACAATCAATTTTTAATGCTCACCGCCCAGCATTCAGCTGTCGCCCACCGGGGGTGCGGACTCCGGAGATCACAAACCCAAGCACGTTTCTCGGTTCCACGGCATACATACATGTATATGGAGCCGCATGGGCCAAAGATTTGCCTGTTGCACCGCCTCCGATTGGCCTTTGCCATTCGCGGGGCAATCACATATTCTGGCATTCCGAACTGCCTGCCTTTGACACGGGCGGGTCGACTCGATATTAACGGGTTCTGTTCTCTGTCGGCACAAAAGTTGTCAGATTGCAGATTGGGGCCATCCTCAACAGGTGCAATTTTGGAACTCAATTATGGCTGACAAGCACTAGGTAATTAGCTGTAGCTGTCTCGAGTGACATCCTCCTAATGAAGTGCAGCTCGATTGAAAATGTCAGAACGGAAATTAGAGCTGCCTTCGGGGTTCATGTTGGGAAAATGGATAAGGAAAATTGCTTTTCCATACATTTGAAAGTCCTGGCTACCACAAATTTCTGTTCGATATGCCTATGTAATTTATAATTCCCTGACGGCTCATGCATAACAGATTTTTCTGCCCTACCAGAGTAACTGTCTGCTTAAATTAATTCTCTAGTTAAATATGAAAAATCAATTTCGCCTTCAGGCGACACTCGTACAAAACCAAAACTCTATAGGCCATCGAAGGTTGCATGTAAAAATGTGTCAAAATAAAATGGCATAGATTGGCACTGCAGAGTGGATCGGTTGCACGACCAATGGAACTTCTGGTGTGTGTGTGTGTGTGTTGGCTGCACATAACTTTCCACTTAAATGCAGCTGTTGATTGACACATGGCTGAAATTGAATTAAGTTGGTTGTCATAAATTTTATAGCCAGCCGAAGTGGAGACATAAACCAAAACAAGAAACACAATCGAAAATGGCATGCGGCTTGTTTAGCCGCATGGAGTGCGCCACATGTGCAGAATTAACAGTCAAATACTCGAGGGATATATGATCCAATATATGTATATATAAATATATATAATCTCGCCCACCCAGGCCAAACCACCAAGTCACAGCCGGAGTCTGCCGGATTTAGAGTCTGGCTTGGATTAAAAAGCGCAAAGAGGTCTGTTTTTGTTCGGTTTTGGTTTCGGTAACTAACGACCCAAATTGAAATTTATGAGTGTGAGCTTTACTTCCCTTTTGGCCGGGCACAAGAAATAAATTTCCAAGTGTGCACTTTATTATGGAAGTAAACAAGCACTTTTTGGCCAAGTAATGTTAATGGCTGCAAATGTAGAACTTTATTAGCTTTTGATTAAATTATTGCAATGTTCGTGAGATAATAAATTGAATTTTTAGCTCGATAACTTACCTAACCAAAACGTAAACAGATTATGTCTGCCACTTACCCTCAATGACCTGTTTAATTAAGCCCCTTCATACTTGAGTCCTTGTATTTGATTAGTATGATTTTCGGCATCGATTTAATGCTAATATGCTCGCGCTTATGTTTGCATAAGCCATCCAATAAATAGACAAATTATTTTCTGTCAGCCGATAGCTTCTGGCACACTAATTTAATAAAAAAGCGTAAAAATGTAAATCAATTTACCTTGGGCCGTAAATCATCCAGACATTACATAATTAAACGGAATTGTTGGCTAGTTAGCGTGTGCGCTGCTGCTGCCGCCGCCTTCAATTACTTAAAATTCTGAATGGCCGGCTATGAATTGAACATTGTCACGCTCGGCCAGAGGAAACGGTCCACCGAACGGAATGGCTTGAGAATGGAAACGGAAGGCGGCCGGCCAGTCAAGTGCCAGGCAACGGCACTTGCTTTTGGGCCAAATTTGTGCGACGGCACCGGGCACTGGGCTTTCGGCCATAAGTCAACAACCTTTTTGGCAGTCAGCCAATTTACGCACGTACAATTTGTCGTCGGCGGCACGTAGCACTCCATGTCGAAGTCGAAGTAGTAGTCGATGGCTACGGCTACGGCGACAGCGAGCCAACTTTATTTACGGTTAGATGTTGACTTGGTCTACAGTTTGAGCGGCAACTTTGGGAGGGTGGGTGGTTAGGTTCTGGGCCGGCAAAAGGTCAGACACCATGACCAAGTTCGCCAGGGGTTTGATACTGTGAATGATAGACCACTTCAGACGGTTTAAGTCGCACTCACAAGGCAAATTATCTGACTCTATTGGCTCTGTCAAGATTGCTCATATTACAAGCTAACAAGTTTTGGCAAACAACCCGAGTACTCAGAGTGGAAAATGAATTCTTAAAGTTTAATGTTCCAACATTAAAGAGTTTATGTTTAAGAAATCTGCAGTATCTACTTCCATTTTAAAAACATAAACTATATGAAGCTAATATTGTCATTGTTATCACTAAACAATACCTCCTTTTGTAGCACAACTATTTTTTTACTTTTATTGCCTCGAAGTTTTTTTTTTGTATAATAACAAACAACCTTTTTAAGACCCCTTTTAGTCAACTATTTTGGAAGCTTTTAAGGTCTGTTTTCTTTTATTTTTTAGCTCTGGCGGGCAGTTAGTCAAGCATTTCAGCTGGGCAGTTCAGGCATTTCTATGCTCCGACCTGACCTGCACAGGCTCATTACATATTTTTATTTATATTTATTTTTGTGCAGACGCCGGCCATAAATTTATAATTTTATACACGAAGAAGCAAATTTTCCGAAGCTCTCGCCCGGAAAATGCGCCCGGGTCGCACTCGCAGCTTCATTTGACTAAGTGTTTAGCAATTTTGTTTCATTTTCGCATTTCGACTCGTCCCTCCAGAACTTGGCTTTTTTGTATAGCGTTATTTTATTTTTGGCAAAAAGAAGCGGGACCCTTTTTTTATCTTGTTTGGTTTTTCGGTTATGCACCTCCAACCCTCAAGCGAGGCGTTCCTTTTTAATGTTTTCATAACTTTTGGCGCGCCTGTCAATAAGTTGAATTCTTGGAAACAAACTTGAAACTTAAGTCAAGTTACGTGACTCTCATGTCAATGCCTCCTCGACATCCTTTCAGCGGTTCCGATTTGAATATTAACACACTGCCTCCGGTAGCCAGTGTGCCGGGTTCGATAAAATATTTCCCAGGCACCACAACTTGACCAGCACACAAATATTAGATCCTAGTGTCCTATAGCTAGCTGGCCGGTGCAGGAGCTCAGGAGCTTCACGTTCTGTTTTTCCTCGCCCAGGGACTCAGTCAGTTACCTGGTATTGATTTTGTTTAGTTTACATGTGGGACTTATCAAATATTAATCACGAAATATGGCCAACAATGTTGGCTTTCATTTTTCCAGCTTTTCTTGTTGTTGTTTTCGCACATGCGCCAAAAAAAAAACATACACAATTCAACACTCCGAGCAGCAGAGGCGGAGAGGCCATAAATGAAAATATTGAAATTCGTTGTACACGCGTCGGCTGTCATAGAGCATTATCTGGTATTCAGGACATGCGACATGCATAGCATGTACTAGGTTCCAGGGGGACGTAGAAAGACCGAGCTGAACAGGACACACGCATATAGATTGAATTTAATCTCCAGCGCACAATTTAGCCGGCTGTGGCTTGATTGCTTATTGAAAAAGAAATCGTGTTCCATATACGGACACCTTCTGTCCCCGGAATATCTGTCCCTGGTTCTCGATGATTGATGGTTGCATTTCATTAGGATAATGAGCGGTCAGTCAACTCGGAGGACAGCAGTTCCAATATCAGTTACCTCACTGCAAATGGGTCACCTTTGATTGAGACTTCGAAGGTATCGGGTTTCTAAAGGGGTATACCCTTTTTTTATATGCAAACTTTGAACAAAGACAAAATGATACTTAAAGTTTAAAGCTTTTCCTTGCTTCTATTGAAAACATAAATTTTTATGACAACTCTAGGAATTTTAACTGCTTCCGACCTTACCCGCTTCGGGTAAGGTATTCGATAAATCTGCTATTCGATAAATCTTTTCATGGCCATCTAGGGATCCCTTCGTCATAATTTGAAGCTAAATTATGCGTTTTCCCCCACCAATGGGGACAAAGGCAATGGTCCGGCCAATTAGGCACCCCTAATGTCAATTAAAAAAACGTTTTCCTCTTTTTTTGGGGCTTTTGTGAAAAGGGCGCACTTGCTGGAAAGTTAATGCAAATAAAAACAGGCAAGCAAACAAGCCAAAACGTAGTGCCTGACAATGGTCAACGGAGAGTGAAGACCAAGAATAACAACAGAAAACGGCAAAAGCAACAATGGCCGGCGATCGGGACGACGATGACAACGCTGACAGGCGATGCGTCGATTAACTGTTATTTAACCGGTACTTAAAATGGCAGTCGTGCGATTTCCGGTGAGCCTTTCTCCCACTGCCTACCTCTAACATTGCCACTAACACACATACACAGTGCCGCACACCCCCTGGCACATACTTTTCCTCTTCAATTGTTGTTTTTGTTGTTCATCGTTGAACGGGCAGGAAAGTAAATGAAAGTACAAATTGACGATTTGTTTGATTTGGCGTCGAAGCAAATCTCAGGCAACAGGCATCAGGCAACTGGCAGCAAGCGGCTAAAAGCCAACAGCGGACAACGGATGGCGTACAACGGAGAGACCAAGGGCCCCAAAAGACTTTTGGCTATAATTTAACGCACGAATGGCTCAGTTAAGCGCTGTAAAAAGAGCCAACAACAACATAGCTTGTGAATTGCTGTGAAAACAACTCGAACATCATTTCGGGGCCCAGTCCCCTCTAAGCCCTTAACACAAAAACTTTTCATTCTCTTCCGACTGGGGCTTTTTCAATTTCATTTGGCTGGCCACAGATCCGTTCTGTTATGTTCTTACTCCGTTTATTAAGTAATAAATGTTTGGCAATTTCAGTGCCATTAAAAAAGTGGATTTCTCGAGATCTCTGCGATTTGGCCGGTGAAACTGCGAATTTGGCAATAAATCTCGCCTGGCCCAAGAGCAGGTGTTTTCGCATTTCCCCCCTCATGAGAAGCGAAAGAGAAAAAAGTGACACACTTTTCTAGTTTGTCGTTTTGCAATCGTCGTTTTTGGCAACTGTCAGAGATGTGACAAATGTAACAATCTAACAACCTTGCAGCAATGTCAGTCTGAACCAGCGGGCAAGAAAACTCAGTTCAAGTTGGCCCTTTCATCTTACGGTCTATTTGTGTATCGTCTGTGGCCGTGAGCTATTTTTTGCACGGCGCACATGACAGCTTTATCTTGGAGCCCTCGGTTTTATTGTCTTTTTGTGTTGGCAACAGCGTGCAAAATGCGCGGCAATCAAAATTTGTTATGCCGCGAAATTTATGCTCGAGTACTGGGCGAGAGGCATTTTCTTGTTGTTCGCTCTTTAAGCGCTGTCTTTACTAAGTTATGCAGAAATTCTGAAGGTGGAATAATCTTGCGGCAACTGAATATTAACTTTATAGCTTTTCTCCCCCCAATACTTCATGCTGCAGCACACCTGGCGTATGCGTGATGCAGCGCATAAATATTGCGTATACGACGCGTGGCACGCCAGCAAATATTTTCCGGCACTTGACAAATTTCTTGATAACTTTATCAACAATTTACACCAGCAAACTATTATTATTTTCTTATTGGCTTAATTATGGGCAAAGGGTTGCCTTTGGTGCACACGACTATCATTCATCGGCGAGATGGCCACTTAAGCCCTGGCGAGGACAATGCCTTATGGGCCATAAGCTAATGTAAGCCCTTGGGCGTGGGGCCAACTGACAAAAAAGGAAGCGGGCCATTAATTCCCAGGCAACGCCAGAACAGAGATACAAAGTTCTGCATATGCCATTGTCTGACAATGTCCTCGTGTGCTGGGACAACCCTTAAAGCAGCTTCAGATCTCCGGCTCCCCGATATATAATTATGCAAATGCCCGATCCCAGCTGAGGGCTAACAGAACCCAACCCTTGTCTGTCCTTTAGCCCGGCTATCGGTGTCAAATCGAAGTTTAACAGCATGAGCGAGAAGCAGTTGTGTGTTTGTAAGGACAGGATAAATACCCTGCCTTTCTTATTTAACAAAACTTTCAAACAAACTTTCAAAAAATATATATTATATTTATTTCCTGTTGAGATATTATCCTCTTAATAAAATAAACTGTGAAAGTGTACATTTCCGCTGGTAGCCCCAAACAATGTTACGAACCATTTAATAAAGTTTATGTATCCGTTAGAAGGCCCTCAACTCGACAACCCTTGGCCACTCACGTTGCAGGAAAAAAGGCAAACGGCATCAACGTTTATTTAGGTTTATGGTCCTGGGCCATTAAGCATACAACACGTGGGCCACAAGTGCTTTAAATTCATCCAAAATTGGCATTTAAGTTGATTTGCTCACGACTGCAGTTCACCGACGCTGCGCCGTGACGGCCATTCGTCAAAAACAAATGTCAACCGGTATTTAAAAACCAACTGCATGAGTGCAAAATGCTGCTCGGGTGGAAAACAAAGTAAAGCCGCTTGGATGGTTGCGTGTTCCGGTCGGCTTCATTGTTTTAGACTCCTCCCGCGGATCCTGCGAGTGGCCACATTTAAAATTAATTAAAACTAATAACATTTTCAAGCACTTAGTTCCACACTCGCGCACACGAACACACGCACACACATGCTCAGGAGCCACTCCAGTGACGCCATTTTGTCGTGGATTGCATAATTAAAAGGCTCGCAAATGGCTGGCCATTTCCGGTGCTCAGCCGGCCGTAAGTTGTGCTTTAATTTAAAGCAGCCGCGATACATTTTCAAATGTCCACCGCCGGCGTTGCCATATTCTGTATCTGCTTCCTGCCCCACCAGCAGCGGCGCGCTCAAGTTTTGCCTCGCAACGCTGTCAAAAAGTTTTAATTTGAAACGGAAACGCGAGACTCGAGGCAAGCTGGCTGGATGGCCGGCTGGCTGGATGGCCATTGCCGTAGCTACTGGTCATTGTCCTTTTAGCAATCTGATTTTAGCCCCCAGCTTCCTGCCACCTCACTTCAGACGTACTGACACTTCCACGCCGCGGAAAATCATATTTAACGTGGTAATTATTTATATTCGCATTCTCTGGCACATCAGCGCCAGCATTTTGGCGTCATTAAAATCGTAAATCTAATGGGCAAGCCGGTCCTGTCAACGCCCAGTCGCGTTGTCTGTGGTCACAAATAATTTGAATTATGGCATATTCAGATTCAAATTCAAACCTGCTTTGCTGCTGACAGAGAATCCACATTCTCTGTCAGCAGCAAAGCAGGTTTGAATTTGAGAAATGAAAAAGTTCCATGGGAAATAGCTATTTTTGGGTACTTTGTTGAAGTTTTTTTTTATAAATTGTTTTAATATTAGAATGAGTTGAGGAGATACAGAATTACAATAGAAAAACTAATATTATTGAAATGGAATAGAGGCCACATAAAAAATGTTAGGTATTTAAATTAATTTCAGTCTAAATTGAATTGGATCAATATAAAGAGTAATCACATTCCTGGCCAGGCCTGGCTATTTCCAAATGGTTCTTTGGCATTTAGACTTGGGCCGATTGCATTTGCCGATGTAAGCCCTGAAAAAAAAACCAAATTATTTACCTGCTTTTCGTTTTATGCTCCTGCCACAGCTTCTGCTCCCGCTGCCCCATGTCAGAGCAACATCAAAGTAGAACCAAGCCGGGCAATGTTATCTCTTCTTTGATACCTGCTGGTGAAGCAGGTGTTCGATCTGCTCGAAAGGTCACACGCCCAAACAAAAACCCACACACCCAATCCCTGGACCCAGGACCCAGGACGCAGCTGATTTACATCAGTTTAATTAGTTGCTTATTTGCATAAGCCCTCCAAGTGGGAGACCGGGATCGCTGGACAATCAGAAACATGCGTAACATTATTTGTTTAGGCAGTGTTAGGGTTTTTAATCATATTCTTACCAAAAACTGTTCCGCCGCCCAACAAAGGCCGTCTAATGCTAATCCAGGTCTTTGCACCGTTTTCATGGTCACTGTGAATTTATGGCCATTAGGTTTAGCACTTTTTGGCAGCCCATTGTTGCCCCAATCCGGCTCTTGGCAGCAGCAGAGCTCCTGCTGCTGTTCCTGCTCCTGCTGTGGCACTGCCCTAATGGCTTATTATGATTATTAATTCATAACGCAGCCGTGCCGGTCGTGTAGCAACAACCAGTAAAACAACTATAACTACAACAGCACTTTAACACACGACAGCAGCATAGCGACAGCAAACACTTGTTTGGCCACATCCTCTGACTCACATCCGCATTGGGCGAAAATGCGATCCTGGCATGCCACTATGATGGAAAATTAAACATGAGCACGGATACACAAAACAAAAAAAGCTAAAACTAAACTTAAAACAAGAGAAGAATTTTAAAACTGAAATGGTTAATTTGATGCTAAAAAGACTACAATTGAAGTTATGGCTCTATCTCTTAAAAGGTTTACTGCCTATTTTTAACCTAAAATCAAATAATAAAGTTTAAATCAAAGTCCTTTGAAATTAAGTGTAAATTTTATGGTTATGCGAGGGCGCCTTTTTTTCAGTGTTGGCTGAATGTGGATTTTTGGCGGATGGGTGGACCATCGGACGGGGTTTGGACGATGGACGATGGGAGCGGGCTTTGTGCGTTAACCAGGCCAATAAAACATGTCCCTGGCTGTGTGGCTGTGGTCCGGGTTCCGTGGTTTGTTCAGCACCGCGGCCATGCTGTGTGTGTGTATGTACGTATGTTTGGGCTCCCGAGAGTATGCAACAGTTTTGGCCCCAGACTCGGTTTCCGTTTTCTGGCTTTTTTGATGGCCGCTCGTCTAGGCACTTTTAGCGTCGCACTCGTTTGTTGATTTTGTGGCGCTAATAAAGCATACACGCACTCCAATCCCCGGCCCGATGCTCGACTTAAGATAAAATTATAATTAAAAAAATGACTGTTCCCGGGTACTGGTGGCAGCATATTTTTTTCACAGAAACCAAAGTCCTGTTCGGATTTTTATGCGCTCTGCGTGACTCCTTCACTGACACATCATCACCACCACCGCCACCACGTTGTATTTACATACGCATCCCATGTGCTGCCATGGGCCTTCTGTTTGTTTTATGTGTCAGCAGCTCGGCCGTGTTTTATGGCTCTCGCCTGCCAGCTGTGCGTTAATATCAAGCAGGCAGCAGTCCAAGGACAAACTCCAACCGGAGCCGGCTAACCAAAAAGCTAACCGTATATCCCCCAAAGTCCCGGGACATGGTGGAGCCTCTAACTTAATTTGCTAACCGGGCATCGACTTACGTTTGATTGTCAATTTAATTAGAATGCCCAGTTTTACGTAACACGTACGCCATTTGCATAATTTACTCGCAGTTTGAGGTTCGTGGATGTGACATTTAATTAGCAAAGGCATTGTCCAATTCAAAATTGATCGAATTAATAGAGTAGAGCCATGCTGTCAAACACAATTGAACTTATTGCGGTTAAGGGGGCTTTAGTTAGTAGAAACAATGATTTATTGCGAATATTTAATATAATTAAGTAACTCAAAATGGGCACAATTTTAAATCCACTATTCAAGCAATCACAAAATGATGTTCATTCACGTTTTAATTTATTTTATCTTAAATTTCATGCACAACTTGTCCCATAGATACTTACTTGGTTTGCTTTCAAAAATTTATTGTACACGTGAAATTGTTTGCCAAACTAACCAAAATCTTTGACCAAATTAACCAAGTTTAATTCGAAAATCGATTTAATTGCTACTAAATCAACTAATGACAATTTTTGTATGTTCTTTTTATTCTTTGTCTCTTTCCATTCAATTACACTTACATCACGCACACGCATATCCTCCACACACCATATACCACACTCCACCCCAAACACACACCTATCCGCTTGCCACTTTCTTTGTCTCGCTATCTCGTTCTCGCTCTCTATATCCCGCTATATCGCTCTACCTCCACCCACCTGCTATCTGTCATGTTAACTTTTGTAACGTGTTTTCGTTTCTTAACCAACAAACTAACTAAAATGTCTATGCGTCTGTCACGTAATTATGTTACCAACCTAAAAAACCCCGAAAATTAAAACCAAAAATACCACCAACCGGCCACCCACCACAAAAACAACAATAATAACAACAAACTATACTTTGACAACTACAACAACTATTACCACAACTACAAATAAACAACAAATACAGGCTCTTGCGCGCTGAATTGTATGCGTTAAGGCGTAAGGGTGCGGCAAAGGTCGTTGGTGGAGTGCAGCAACCATTTGATGTCACACAACAACAATTATTACAACAACAACCACAACTGAATACTACAATGCAGCCAAATCAACAACAACAACAACAACATCAACAACAATTTGAACAATACAACAACCAAAACGCACACACAACAGGCGACCCGAGTCGCCACTGCGCTCGCTGCACCACCGAGCTGGGCCGCATCACCAACCGTGGCGCCCCCTGTCGCGTCTGCAAGTTGCGCGTGTGCAAAGCCTGTCGCGAGTTCACCTCGCGCACCACGGACTGGGTGTGCGTGGTGTGCCACAAGCAAATGTAAGTCTCTCTCTCTGTCTCTGACTTTCTCTGTCTCTGTCACTTTCCCCCATCTCTAAATGGCTCCCACACACACACACACCCACATGAAAACTAGTCCAAAACAACACAACTTTGTGTCCTTTTGTTCCCGCTGAGATATGTATGAATGGGTATGCTAATGTGTCCTTTGAAATGTCCTGGTTATTGGGTATTTTCATTAAGCCAATCATTATCAACACTACTAATTGCATACGACTTTAAGTCCTCTCGGTGTTTTGCAATAAAATAAATATTTATATTTGTGTGTTTTGTTTCCGTTTGGCACTGCCATGAATGTTTATACTAAGGCTTAAGGAATGGAGGATCTATCAGATATTGTATCTTATAAAAATTAAATGTACCCAAAGATATGAATTTTTTATGCTTATCGGTTAAGATGTTTACATTTTCTGCATTTTCTAGGGCACTTGCAATTCGTATAGTATACCCCTTGAACTTCTAATAGATATATGTATGTTGTGTCCCCCCCCTGTTATTGTTTTCACTTTACAATTTTTTTCCTTCTAAACTTGACTTTGTAGCGCAAACGCTGCAATTTTCATTGTTGCAATCTAATTTTGCATGACTTTTTGTTGGCTTTGTTGAAAGCTATGCACATATTGTATAATCCGAAAACAATGTATAAGCCGTATGGACAAAGAGTTGTATCTTTTGCCGAGATGAAGTGAAATTATTTCCAGGAATGGATTATTTTTCCCCGCACTGAAAGGTGATAGAGAATAGAACGCCCTGGTCTTTGTGACCAAAAAAGGGTTCTACAGTTTCTGTTTATTTTTCATTTTAACCCGACGCTGCCCGTGGCCATCAGGTGTCACAGACTGTCAACTGATGCTCCGCATAACTAATGCGGCAGATTTTTGGTTCGTTTTTCGTTAACAGTTCCTGCTGTTGTTGCTCGACAGTTTTGAATATTTGAAACGCAAAAGTTTGTTTTTACTATTTTTTTGTTTCTGTTATGGCATGGGCTTGCACTTTTTTTGATTGCCCATGTGGCATGAAAAACGGCTTTACACTTTACCTACGTGTATGCAAATAGTCGGACCTATTTGAAATTCAATTTGCACGTTTTGAACCTGGGGGAGCTGAAAGATAATTCCTGTTGTTTTTAATTTCCCCCCTGCTCCCTCTTTCGTTTATCATTTTGCAATTTAAGTATCACTTTTAAATGGAAAAGGGAATATCGCATGGAATGGATTCCAGACCTCAAACTTCGATGTCAAACGTGCCCGTCCAACCAATATGAAACTGTCAACAAGTGCTCCATCGGTTTAATGAGCTTCACTGTCTGTTCTGTCCTCATTTCGCCAACATAAACATGAGCAACCACACATTACACATACGCCCTGTGTTGCCACAGCATCACAGCAGCAGCAGCAGCAGCAGTATGCTGATGTTGCCGAACTTGAGACAGCATTTGGCAAGCGAACAATTGCCGCAGATGATACCGGCGACCCACACGCTCCTAGGAGAGTTCAGCTCAGTGTTAATGGGTGAGCCCAAGTCCCAAAAAAACAACTGAGAAATGCCCGTATTGAGTGCACAAGGCCAGACGCCAGATATTTGAGTAATTAAATCTTGGCCAACTTGACGGCAGCTGCAGGGCAGGCGAAATACTTGCACGCAGCTCGTACTTTTAATTTTTTTTTTTTTAATATGCAAATTTCATAAACCAAGAATTGAGCAGGTCGCCTACAGGTGCCAACAATTTAACGCCTTCAAGTACGAAGAACCAGTCGCCTGTCAACACGCCTGATGACGCACTCCGAATTTGGCCGCGTCTGCTGCAGCTGCCGGATAATTATGAAAACGATGAGCCCAGCCCAGTATGTCTTTGAAACAAATAGAAGGCGTCACTTGCTGACTGCCTGGGTCTCCGAATCCACCATTGCCTGGCTTCAGTGCGAGTCAGAGTCTCATTTGGAATTTATTCGATTGCCTGACTGCACCCCCAAATTGACTTAAAAAAGCCACTCTTCTCAACGATTCGTGGAATATTTATAAAGCAAAGGAAACAAGAGTTTATGGTTCTGTTTCTAATTATAGTACATGCATGTAGTAGCAACTTCTGTCCAAAAAGTTAAATATAATTGTGACCAAGTTTCGGTTAAAGTTTATCATATTCATAAAATATTTAATTATTTCTTTCGAACTCGAGCCTCGAAACTTTTTCGTTTTTGAGGTTTTTGTTGGAAAAGTTTTCCTATAAATATATGTAAGTCTATTTATTTATGTTAACCCCATGAGAGTATACGCGTTGTCTGCTCCAACTCTTCCGATAACACACACCTTCGCCTCGAAGAGTAGGTGTCTGATGTTGGTGCTGCTGCTGTGGCTTAAGCTGTTGGTGTTGCTTGTTGGTGTTGCTTGTTGGTGCCACAGACAATCCGGTGAGGCTTTCAGCCAGCCAGTCTGCCGCGTGCTGCCAACTCGGGCAGACGTTCATTCCGCTGACTTCGCTAATTAGCCTGTTGATTTCTCGACAACTCGCACTCTTTTCGGCTCGGGGGAAATGTTCGGCGAAGTATTCTGGTTCCTAAAATGGCAATGTTGTTGCTCTTGCAGGGAGATTCAAACGGCCAGTGGCGAGTGGCTAAAGGACAGCTACACCTTGGGATCCTGCAGTGCCGTGGATCATCTGACCACCAGTGACGTTTTGAGGAAGAGTATTCGTCGTTCTTGGACTATATCGAGTGAGTACTTCCTCTAATTACTAATTAAGTTTTATTTACTTTTAATTCTTTATTGCATTATTAAAATAGTAAATGGGTTGAGTAAATAAATACTATTAAGTTTGTTCCCATTTCGCATTAACATCCCACCTTCCCACAGATCCCGAGGACGATCCTAACAATCCAAACGCCCAGCAGCCAGTGGCCGACAACCTGTATCCCCAGCAGCAACATCTAATTGAGGCCCAATCAAGCGGCAGCTATCCCACCTTGCACCAGCACCATCAGCAGCATCACCTGCCACCCCAGCCGCGTCCCACGACGCACGGAATCAATTACGGCAGTGGAACTGCCACGCCCACTACCAGCAGCAAGTGGCAGCTGGGGCGGAGGGTCCTGCGTCAATCCACGCTGCCGAGCAGCCTGAACAACGACCCAAATCTCAGCGGCAGTGGCTCTAATTTGGCTAACTACAATTCCGTAAACCTAACGGCGCCCACATCGCCGCATCAGCTGCAGAAGAGCCCACTCTATCCGAGTGCCTACAACAGCGACGACGTCATTCACATGAATACAGGAGGAGGTGTTGGAGTGGGTGGAGGAGGAGCTGTTCCAGGAATCGGAGTGGGCGTTACTGTGGGAGATTGCGATAACTACGCACAACAGCAGCAGAATCAATCCCAACAGCAGCAGCCTCAGCTGGAGGTCACGCCCACACACCACCGCCTGCAGGTGCGCCGCCAATCGACGTTACCCGCTCAGCCCACACCGGCCATATACATGTCCACCTCCCCGAATCGCCTGTACAGCCGGTCCCCGGAAAGGTCTCCCGGGGAGCAGCAGCGCTATCCACCGTTTATTCGCCAGACTTCCTTCCCGGAGCCACCGAGCACCTATCATCGGACAAAGTTGCTGCCGCAGCAGCAGCCTTCAGCCATATCCGTATCAGGAAGTGCAACAACTGGAAGTGCAGCACCACCACTGAACTACGAATCGCAGGCCTCGAGCATGGCTAGTGATGAACAGGACTCGATGCCTATGCCCAAGCCACGGATGACCCGTCAGGCCACCCTCCCAAATCCCGAGCAGCATGTCAAGCTATTGCCCACATCGCCGCCAAAGAGGCAAACCTCGCCTCAGTTCCGGCGGTCGCCGGAGTTCATGCGGCAGCAGACTCTGCCCAATCCGGAGGCATTCAGCAGTGGCAACACCCTGACCGTACACTCCAATCCGCCCGGCAAGTTTATGCCAATTTCGCCCCGAGCCAAGCAAAACTTCCTCTTCCCCAGTGTCCAGAATCCACGGACGTTCCTGTCGCAGCAGCACGTCCCCGCAGTGGGTGGCACTGACATGGGCAGCGGCGGGAGTGTGGCCAGTGGTAGTGGCGGTGGCACCGGCGGCGAACAGTACTCAAGCAGCCAGAGCGTGAACATCCACCACTCCCGAGATCCGCACTCCAAGATGATAAAGGTTCGCAGCCATAGCAACGAGGAGTACTCCAACACCAAAGGACATACTGAGAACCGGCGGCTTCTGCCGGAGATTCCCACGGCTGTACAGCGGTCGGCCAGCCGGTCGCCCAGTCGGCTGGTGCGCCAAGATTGCCTCAAGGAGGAGCGCACCTTTGGCGAAGCTAAGCAGCAGTTCCATCAGTTTCCCGATGTCAGCGAGGAGATGGAGAATCAACCCGAGTACGTGGACTACTTCGGGGACAGCACCACAAGTTTCCTGGAATCGGACGAAGTGCAGTACGAGCGGAACTACAATGCCGGCTTCAGCAGTGAGCCGCGCATCATTTACAACAATGGATCGGATGACGGGAGCTACCAGAACTCGGCCCAAAGGCCCATCTACAGCGCTGAGAATGTCCTGGCCGATTCGGGCTATGGTGGCATGGGTCTGGGAGCAGGAGGTAGCTCTGGTGCAGTTCCTGGATACTATCCCGACGTAGCCACTACCCAGAGCTACTACGGAGGCGCCGCCCTGCCCCGAACGCCTCTGATGCACAACCGGATGCGACGACGCCAGTCAAGGGAGCTGCAAATGCAACAGGAGGAACTGGCACAGCTCTCACAGGCCACAGACGCCGCCGGAGTGGCCGGAGTAGGGGTGTGCGGAGAGAGTGCAGCCACCGGAGCTGTCGGATCAGATGGCCATGTCGCAGAACGTCGGAAGCCGGAGCAGATGCGCTCTGTCTCTGAAGATTCGGGCGCCAAAACAACTCCAAAGCCAGTCACCCGACGCTCCTTTTCTCATCCCGAAAAGGACACTCAGGTACGTACCAGAAAGTTTTCCTATGTTTGTTTCCAAAATCGAACTAAACTTTAGTTTGAAATTTAAGTTTCAATCTCGAAAGCAATTGAATTATATTAATTCCTCCCTCTCCTCCAGCCCCCGAAGAAAACGGAAGCCTCAAAGATTCCCAGCCCGAGGCCACTAGCAGACATTCTGGATAAATCGCGTGGCACCTCGAAAATTCCGCAAACGAGGCGCCGCAACAGCCGCACGGGCATCGGGGAGGCAGAAGAGCGTGAGTATTGTAGAGGATTGAACTTTAATATTGAGTAGCTATGGTCGCTTTTGGCTGCCACGCATCAGTAGAGTCCAGGGACCGCAATTATAATACCTCTCACTAAATTTTTTATTAATTATTTTATTAAATAATTGGACACATACATTATACATATTTATAATCTGCAAAACTGCACACGTTTTTATTTAAAAGACACTACATTTTGTAGAAAACATTAATAGAATTAAGCATTTAATAATCCTGCAAATATGTAATCAAGAATCTAAAAATATACTTAGTTTAGAAAACTAAATCAATGAGCATCACTTAATGGACAATAGATGATACAATATATTTATAAATAGAAGCCCCTGTAGCTTTTTACACATATTTTTAAAAGCAAGCTCTCAGTTTTTATTCATTACCCATTAGTATCCGTATAGCATTTAAATATAAATATATAATATTAGCCTTTTGATACTAATCCACTTATCAGCATTCCCTGTAGCCTGTTGCTCAAATATTTATCATCAAGCATATATATAAAATAGATAGTTAATTAATTTTTGCGGTCCCTGGTAGAACCTTGAGTAGCTGCGCTTGTTCCAGCACCCGATTGATGAACGCTTTGCACCCATCCCGTTAACCGCCCCCACAGGTAGCACCACCCAGCACATTTACTCCTTCCATCAACAGCTTATGCATAGAAACTCTGATTTAGCCATGCGCTTGAAAAAAACAGAATTTCCTGTCGCCACAGTAGCCAGCCAGGAGGAGAAGTCTCAAGGCCAAGGAACAGCCGAGCAGCCGGTCAACGGCAAATCCCTTGAGTCCTCGGCGATCAAGGAAGCCAACGATGCAAACAGCATGGCAGCGGTGAGTTGAGAACATCAAAGAACCAATGCCTACTTGGCTTAGATAGAAACCTAAGTAAGCCACTCCACCCCCGCTTTCGTTCCTTCCCATTTAGGCCACCACCCACACCAGCACATTGGGGGAGCAGGAGCTGCAGAATGCAGTGGAAGCCGCAGCCGTGGTCTTCAAGAAGGTAGTCCTGCAGCGTCGCAAAGAAAAGGAAAAGGCCGAGGAAGGTGAGTACAAATAGCGCAGTCCATACCACATACACTGATAGAAAAGTACTTCTAATATCAAGAATAAATAAAGATTTATATTAGGACAAATCTGAAAATAATATAAATCCTTAGAATCTTTAATAGAAAAATAATATTTAATAGAAATTATTTATTATATAACCAAAACTTTATTCTTGATTTTAGAAACAATAGTTTCAGTGAAAACTACCTACTTAGGTGCTTGTGTTTAGTTAAGTGTATGTTTGGGGGCGTAATTAACTTGGTGAAGGTAATGCTAATGCCTGTCCTGATTCTGGTGCTGACGGTGTCCTGTGTGACTAACAAACTCTTTGTGAAAGGCTTCCGTCTAATTTCGCTCAATTAATTAAGCCCCTCTTGGGACTGAGGGGGGCTCTTTGCCTCTTAACTCGACTGTCATTGTCAGACCATGTCTTTTAGCATCAAAAGATTACTTGCATTTTCTCCACTTTAAAGATGGACATTTTTTACAACCCTAATATAGGGTATAAAAGGGTCCAAAGGCTTTGGTTTTTTCAACTAATTTTTCCTTCTACATTTTTGTGCTGTGACTTCCCGCCAACGTTCCCCAAAAGAATGCCACGCTTTTTTCCCTCGGATTGTGCGCGTTTTGAAAAGTATGCTATCATTTGTTCCCCCTCCGCAGCAGACATTCATTCCATTCTCGTTGTTTGAATTAAATTTTTGCCACAGCTATTGGCGACATTTCAACAAACGGCAAACAAATTTAATAGCAAAGTTGAAGAGGCTCAAAAGATTTTTTTTGTGTTGGTGTTTAGAATTCGGGACCGCCACAAAGTACCAAAACCCATCCTGATATCGCCTGGCGGGATAACTTTTTTTTGTGGCAAGCGTATGCTGCGGCACCGGCAAACTCTCATAAATCGATTCCTCGCCCACACACACACACTTCACCAGGCAGCGTGAGGAGTTTTTGGAGGATTTCCCTCGAGGATAGAACGCCTGCATGCACGCCTTTGCCCGCTTTTGTTATGTTTCAATTTGGCGATTTGTGGGAGTCCTGTTTGGTGACCGTCAAAGCAACGAGTGTCTATGTGGGGTTTCGAGATGGGCGGGTCTGGGAGCCAAGTTCTCGATCCCTGTCACTGCCTTTGTCCTCGGGCTTCCAGCGCCCACGGCAAAAACCAAAGCTTTCCTTTTCGACACCCACCGGAATTTGGCGGTGCGGTGGCGGGACTGCCAAAAAGTGTAGCGTTAATCTTATCTCGCGCACCTTTTGTGTTCCGATGTGGTGGGCCCTGTCCTTTGAAAGCCTAAAATTGTTTCAAATTTGCACAGAGGGAGCCGTTTTCAAGTGCACAGAGGAAAAATGTGTAGGAGATTCTAATTAAAGTACTCATTATTGTATAAAATCCGTAGGTGTTTGTATGAGAGTGTTTTTAGACCTTGTTTATTACCAGAAGATGAATAAATACTAGGAGAAGGATATTTGAATATAGGACATGTAATATTTTTGGGTGTCTTAGAACTCAGAAAAGAGGAAAGGGAACTGTTCTTGACGCGGCAAATCCAACGTTCAAATGTTTACCTTGTGGTTCCAATGGGTTCTAGCTTCCTACATGCACTGACTACTGGCTTGTGCACTTTTTGATTTTTTTACAGAAACACAAGAGAATGGTTTTTTGGATTTTTTTTTAGAGTCATGAGGACGTTGGCAACTTTAAAAGCTTTTTGGCAAATTTGTGCAGGTCCTTGGCATGACAAGGGAAGCTTATGGCAAACATTCACAATCAATCAAGAGTCTCGAAACTCTTCTTAGATGCACTTCCCAGTTTTCCAGACAAGTTGAGCCAGTTAAAAATGCATAGAACAGATAGTTACCAAAGCTATTTAAATTCCATCAGATATTATTCTTGAAAATAAATAATAAATATAGAGCTCGTGCCTTGTGGTACCATAAACACAAGTCGATCGCTATGTAAATACAAGTAATTTTTAGCTGGTGGAAGTCTATTGTAGGTTGTACTAATTTATACCTTCTGATAAACATTAAACAATTCTTTTAAACTAAAATTCTTTTCATATACCATATAATACTCTTCGGTGTTACTCATTGGGGTTGATAAAACTAAGAAAAGCATGCTTGTGTATTTGTAACTTTATCTGGCGAAACCATTCAAGCTTAACCCATGCTAGCTGTAAGTTTTAGTCTAACAACCACCCGACCCGTGCCTGGCTTAACCCAAGTGCAACTAACAGCTTTGGTGGTGGTGCAGAATAACTCACCCTCCGGGTAACCGGTAACTCACCTGTGTGTAGTGCTAACCAGTATTCAGTATTTGTTTGTGGTGTCGGTCAACGTCAAAGTGGTTGTCTCCGCGGTGTTTCTAAAACTCGTCCTACCCTACTCCGCAGCTGCAGCTGTTTCCGGTTACAATGATACCATGGAAACGTCGTCGTCATCGGAGCTGGACTTTAGGTGTTCCAAGCCGCCGCAGTCGCATTATAGCGTCGAAGCCGACGAGTTCAAGCTAGTCTTCCTCAACTCGGACTCATCGTCATCCTGTCACGGCGAGGAGGAGGAAGAGGAGGAGGACGACGAGCCGGAGGAAGCCCAACCGGAACCGGATGAAAATGACACTGATTCTTCCTGCTCCACCCATCACTGCCACAGCATTGTAAGCAATGTGGAGGATTGCGATTGGGATTATTTTGAACCCTCGATGATCGCCACCACAACAACTACTACGACCACTACCATGATTGCCTATGCCAGCAGTTCTACGGCCAGGACGACGCCCACCCCGCCACTGCGAGGACGCGGTCGTCAGTCGAGTGACAGTGACTCACCGCTGGCACAAAGGCGTCCGCAGCAAATGAGAAACATGTACTGCCCACGGATCCGGGAGAGTGACACCGGCACGGATGAGGAGTTTGTTCTGAACACCGAAAGCAGCTCCCAAACGAGCTCTGATCAAACCACACCGCCGGTACCGCCTCCTCCTCATCCGCTGAGCATGAAGGCCCGGATCAAGACCAGGTTCTTGAAGAACCACCATCACCATAACCGTTGCAGCTGCACTCCCGGCCAGCAACAGCAACACCAGCAGCAGTTGCAACAACCCCAACCACAGTACGTGCCCATACCCGTGCCAGTGCCCATTCCCGTGCCCATGGCTGCGTATCCCAATTGGCCGGAACTGAGTGGGAATCCCCTGCTGGAGCAGGATGAGCAACTAGCCGCTTCGCTGCAGCAACTTTGGCAGGCGGCCGGGCAGCAGCAGCAGTTTGCGGCCATGGTGGCAGCCTACTCGAAGCAGTTTGCCGCGGCCAGCAGCAACATGTTCGATGCAACGCCGCCGGTGACCAGCAAGAGCTACCAACAGCTGCCCACCACGCCGCCACCGATACCGCAACGCCTGCGCGGACTGGGTCTGGGCGGTTTTAAGTCCTCGGCCCCGGAGCTGAGTGCCTCGTTGGGATCACTGATGACGCAGTCTCTCTGCTCAACCATATCGTCCTCGTCCTCGTCGAGTACTTCGGGCTATGGTACAGCGGGACGCAGTCTGGAGACCCTGGCCAGCCCCAAAAGAGCTGCCAACTCGCTGCAGCAGCAACAGCAACAAACAGCTAGTGGTGCTTTCAAGCCAAGCAAGTCAACAAGTTTAGTAGCGTCGCGTTTGCCGTTGAGTGAACAACAGCCAGAAACGAATATAGCGCGTCGCACCAGCAGCGAGAGCGACGACAACAGCAACAGCAACAGCAACAGCAACACCACAAGCAGCAGCAACCACAAAAACAACATCACAACGCCCACTACGGGGAGATTGTGTAATGTTTATGATAAAACCGGCGCATTGCCAGCAGCGTCAGTTGAGGCACATGTTGCTAATGTTGCTGGTGTCGCCAGTATCGGCAGCAACACCAGTGATAAGCCTAGTACGCCAGCAACATTGACAATCTCTCAGAGAGCGGCAGCAACACTTGGTAAATACCAAAGCCACAGTCAGAGCCGAAATCTATGCGAAACCTATCCAACAACAGAAACCTACCTGGCCAGTAATAGCAGCAACAGCAACAGCAACAACACCGACAACGACGACGGCGACGGCGAAGAAGTGGAAGCAGCAGCAGACGAAACGAATATACATAAAAATCAAGTACCAGCAACAGCAACAGCAAGAGCAGCAGAAACAACAACTAGAGCTGCGGCGGCTCCTGCGATAATAACTCGTTTTGCACTCGAAAATGTTGGAAATGTTGAAAAATCGAAAACCCAAACGAAACCCAAGGGACAGCAGCAGCACCCAGTGCTAGAGATTGCCAAGAATTTGTCCTCCAATCGACTTATAGAGCGAAACATGTCCGATGAGGCGCCAGCCACAAGTGGCGATCGAGAGGCAGTAGCTCATCTGCAGAGTGAGAGCTATGCGGCCAGCAGTCCGGATGAGGCCAGTGGCCAAAGCAGCCAGGAGGACGAGGAGGATGCCCAGAATAAATCGCAGCTGAATCGAGGACGACAGGTTGTGCAGAGGAGCTATAATGTGGCCGGTATGATGCAGGAGGATCTGGAGCCTCTACACAGACACCACAGTACAACCACAGCATCGAGTTCCAGCAGCAGCTCCGACTCCAGCTCCAGCTCGGAGTCTTGTGATTCGGATGATACGGGCACAGTGGCGGATCGCAGGCCCAAGAGAAGGCGATTCAACAAGGTGTTTGTTGTGAACCGGCAACCTGGCGGACGCGGCGTCCGCAGAAGCTCGTCCACCGAAGGTGACTCACTGAGTTCCTCCGATGCTAACCTGGAGGACTCCTCCGATAATGATACCGACACGGAACGCACCGACTGTGGCATTGTGCTAAACTATGTGAAGTCTCTAGAAGAGGAATCGAAACGAGACGAGGCGGAGGTGCCACCGGTGAGGGTGATGGGGGATGAGGAGGAGGAGAAACCAGCACGTGATTGCCAATCGAGTGACGATGATGAAAGTGAACGCCGCATTGCCAACTCAAGCGATGAGCTTGCCAACTGCATTGTGGTTGTGGGCGGCCAGACGGACGACGACGGCGTGGTGCTGCATGGCATGCGATCTCTGCCAGACTGCGAGATGGAGGCGGAGCAGCAACCAGAGCGCTGCGAGCTGGTGGATGAACTGCACAGCATCTCGAACGATGTCAATCGATTGCTGGAGCTGCACAAACAAAACTCCCAGCTGGAGATCAAGCTGCAGCGCCTGCGTCAGGGGGTGGCCGAAATCAATGAGGATCTGCTATTGGGCGGCACTAGTGCGGCTGCCACCCACCCGGACGGCGGGAAACCCGAAGAGTGCAGCAGTCTGGCACCTGGTTCTGGTTCTCGGAAAAGCCTCTCAAGCATGGTAAATTCTAATGACGAAACCGAGACGTCCACGGCGGGTAAACAAAAAGCAAGCGAAGATGGCTTTACCTGCGAACAGAGGCAGAAGCAACAGCAAGAGCGGCAGCAGCAGCAGCAGCAGCAGGTAAAAGCAAACAGCGATAATAAACTAAAGGTAAAAGCAAACGAAAAAGCAGCCCAAGAGCAAACAGCTGTGCAAACGCTGGGCGGAGGGAGGGAGACACCTGGGGAGGATGAGGCGGTCGGCACATGCAGCCAAGCATGCAAAATAAACGAAAACTGTGACTACTCGCTGGATTCACTCTCGGCGAGTATTATGGCACCTGAGCCGCTCGAGCAGGTAGAGAGCTCGAACTACTACTCTCGGGGCGACGCTCTCCGGCTACCTGTCGGATCGGCTGCCGAGTATCTTTCTTCGAACTCCGAATCCGAAACCAGACTGAAGGCCCAAACAAAATCGGAGTCGCTGGAGTCGCCAGTCGGAAATGAGATGTTAAACGTTGCGGTCGCTCCACGCTCTCCGCTGTACGGCAGCAGTAGTAACAACAAAAACACTGCCAACGATAATAACGAAAAAACGAATAGCAGCACCAACAACGCTAACGAACTTGGCCATAATGACGCTTTCGCAGCACAAAAGACAAATAGCGGCAGCAGTGACGTAGAAAAGCCAAATGTGAATGTGAGTGCAAAGCAGCCGCGTGTGTTTGAAAGCGGTGAAAACTTGTACGAATGTGACTACGATAAAATATTCGGTACTCAACAATCACCAAATACTCAATCAGCTGGAACTGCATCTGCAACAGCAGCAGCAGCAGCAACAGCAACATCAACGACAATGGCATCGGCATCAGTCACAGCAACATCAGCAATCGGCGAAGTGGCTTCGCCCAAAAATTCACTTTCAGCCAAATACCGCAGCTTGGTCATGATCACAAAAGACAACGAAAGTGCAGCTGGTGCAACAAAGCCAGGCATGGATTACGAAATGGCAACCACCAGCAGCTACGGCAACAAAGGCCTCTCCACCACCACCAACAGCTTTGGCCAGAACTTTGCGGGTGACTCATTTCGCGCCACGGAACCAACGGAACTCGTGAGCAGCGATCGCGAATCGTCGCGCGACTCGTACAGTGTGGATTCCCTGAACGAACCGGCTCCCAAGCTCTGCTTAGACGATGGCCTTGCCGATGACGATTCTTGGGTGGAGGAGCTGAGCCAACGGGGCGAGGGAGATGAGGATGATGATGAAAACCTAAGCAATGCCACCACCACACCCACGGCCACGGATTCCGAAGATGCCGAAGGCGAGGGAGAGCCTGGCCGCCGGTACATCGATCGCGAGGAGGAGCTGAGGGGCTACAATCGCTCCGCCATCGACTTCACCCTCCACACAATTGTCGAGGAGAGTTGCGAGGAGAGCGAAGTGGCCTCCATGCGGGCGGACAACGAGGACATTGACCTGGAGGAGGATGATCTGGCGGAGCGAAGGCGCCAGCGATCCTTGCAACACCACCATCGACTGAGCGCCTCCGAGCTGGAGAAGTACTTCTTCTTCGGGCTGGGCGATGGTCGCGTGATGAGCTCCATTGACACCCGGGGCGACGACACCGCCTCCGAGGTGAGTTCCGAGTGCTCCGAGAGCCTGGACTCCCTGCCTCACGACGATCAGCTGATGGAGAGCAGTGGCGCAGCCTCTGATCTGGCCTCCTCCCGCTTGGAGAAGTATTTCCTGTCCGGATTTATGGGATTCAGTGGCGCGGAGAAGCAGGCGGAAAGCGATGAGAGTGGCGGCAGTGTGGGCAGCGACAGCGAAGGTCATCCCAGCCCCAGCCAGCGAAGGAAACGCTTGGTAAGAGCTCGGGGGACACCTCGTAGTCACAACTCCTCGCTGGACAATCTACTGCTGCCTGAAGTGGAAAACCAAGATTCTTCCGTAACTCCTGTTGGCGGATCAACTGCCGCCACTGTGGAGGACACCTCGGAGTCGGAAGCCGGCTGTGACGACACTGTGATTCATCTGGCCAATGCTGGAGCATCGGATGGCTCGTCCTCCGATACGATAAAGCGCAAGAAGCAACTGCGCAAACGCCACGACTCACTGGATGAGAAGAAGATGCACGACTTGGAGCCAACCGAATGCCGGACACCCACGCCGGGATCCAGTGGCCAAATCCAAATGCAATCGCAGGCCAAGAAACAGCAACAGCAGCACCACCACAGCCGGGACAGTGGCTTCGTGGGCAGTAACGATGATCTGCTGAAGGCAGCGCCGGACTGTGAGCCTCCCAAGAGTCCTACTCCGGCGCTGGAGCAGATAAGCGAAGACCGGGAACCATCAGCACCATCCCAGATCAGTTTGGCAAAGATGGATCTGCCCAGCACCTCAGCCGCTGCATCAGCCACCCTCCTTCCCAGCCAGCGAAGAAATCTCACCCTGCCCAACTTGGTGCGGAAGGATAGCTTCAATAACTGGAGTTCCGACGAGGAGACCAACCTGATGATGAGCAAAATGCGGCAGTTCTTCAAGACGCTAATTGTGGCCACGGCAAACGCTCAGCAGCAGAGCAAGCCCACCACGCCCAACCAGGGCAACCAGGCCACCAGCAACACCACACCAAGCGCCGACCGGAAGCTGACCAAGTCCCGGCCAGCCCAGCTGGCTTACTTCGAAAACGAACTGACACGCCTGATGAAGACAGTGCCCGGAATCAAGGATGAGCAGGTGCGAGAGATTGTCGAATACCTGAGCAGCGAGGATACCTGGTCGGACTCGTACGATTCCTCGGACTATACCAGCTCTGACTTGGAGGGAGGTGAGCGAAAAGGGCAGTTGAAGGCCCAAATCTCTGCCAGCTGCCAGCAGATCATCAACAAATTCGAGGTTGACGAAGAGGGCGATCGGGGAGATGGTGGACTACTAGACGAAAGCCAGAATGTGCCCATGGAGGCGTTGGTCTACCAAAAGCTGGTGGCCTCATTCAGCAAAGTGGCGATGGGTGAGCCAACGGAACCGGAAACCGAAGCAGCCAAGGAGGCGGGGGAAACGGAGCAACAGTCCACGGAGCGGTCACCACAACTCTTTGCCAAGGTCATGCAGCACATTGGCACGCGACTGGTGGCTCTCATGCACGAGGTCAGCAGTGGCAACGAAACACCAACTCCCTCGCCGCAAAATCAACGGCACCACCGGCGATTGCATGCCAAGATCTCGGCCACTACAACGGAGGACGAAGAAGACGAGGTGGAGGAGCAGCTAAAAGCAATGCCTATAAAGCAGTTGAAATTACGGAGCAGATCGCATGATTTGCTACTGGATGGCACCACGCCACATGCTCACCACCTGCACCACCAAGCCACCGTGCATCTGCCAAGCGGAACAGGAAGTGCAGCCGGTGGATCAGGAGCACCCGGGCATTCGGACAACGCCGGCGAGGAGTGCGGCGTAGCCAGCGACTACGAAAGGTTCTCGTGGCGCGGCAGTTTTGAGTCGGCATTACTGGCTAATGGCGACAGCAGAACGAGGCTCAGCCAGCTGAGCCAACTGGACAGGGACAACTCGTCGTCTGCGTCCGCTTTGGCTGTTGCAAAGCGCCGATCGGCAGGCGACCTCCTATTCAGCCAGCACCAGGCTAGCCTCAGCCGAGAACAACTGGACCGCGTACGGTCCTGCGGCAGCATTGGCGGCGGTGATGCCCATCACCACCAGCTAGAATCCTCGCCGGCCAAGCCCTGGCTCTCCTCGGCGGGCTCTTCCATCGGCGGCGATTCCACCAAGGATGTGCGACGCTCCAGTGTACCGGATGCGATCTACGAAACGGATTCCAGCGATGAAGCTGCCTCCAATCAATTCGGTGGTGCTCGATCCACGCTGCCCAGGAGCCTGAACGCCGGCCAGGCGGTGGCCAGCACGAACTCGCTGCCCAGGCTACCCACCACCGGAGTAGGTGCCCCCATAACCAGCACCCCCAAGACAAAGTCGCAGAGTGCTCTTAACTATACACCTTCCAATTCATCCATCGTTTCGGCCACTGGCAGTGCCAAGAGTGCCCGATACCGCTCCCCGGGATTGGCTGCCCGAGCGGCAGCTGTCAGTGGCAGCGGAGGTGGTAGTATTACCGCCAGCGGTGGCGTCTCCGGCGGTGGTGTGGGCAGTGCCAACTCTTCGGGCAAAAAACTGGGCGCGGGCTTCCAGTTCCTCTACTCCAAACGTGATGCGCGCAAACGTCTCAACATGTCAGTGGGTGAGTTATCAAACATTTTTTTGTTTACCTTTGCATTCTTAAGGGGCGTCTGGGCGGTTGGGCTGTTGGGCCACACCTTCCCCAAAACACGGCTGGCCTTTCGGGGGTGGCTCCTTTTTCCTGCAGAGGGTACACGCACAGGCTTTCTGCTTTTGGCTCAAATAACTAGCTATGATATTGCTTCCTTCCTAATGAAAAATTCCTCACCCCACGCGCGAGTAGTTCCACATTTTTTCACAAGAACGGCCGGGGGAACATGAGACTCATTCAAGTGGACAGAAGTTAACCTTCAGGCGAGGTCTGGACAGGACTCTGTGCTTAATTTCTATAAAATTAACAATAACATTCCATTATAAGTCATGCCACAAAACCTGTCATTAAGAATGCCGCATGGCACCCTAAAAGATGCAAATTATTCTATGCCTATGCCGATATAACATCCCAGGAATGCGATATATTCTTGCCCCAATTCCCATGCCAAAGCATCCCTTGAATCACATGGTAAGAACAACATCTTTCGAGCTGAAATGGAGACATTTGGTTCCGCAGCTGCTTTGCCAGAAATAAACTCAATCAAGGTCAATTAACTGTATCCATATTAAGCGCTCCACTCATAGCCTCGCAGCCAACTGTGGCTCAGTTTCCAGTTAGCGTCTAAAGCGATTTTCGCACAGTTGCGTAGTCAATGTTAATGCTTTCATGTGGATGTTCGAATGACGGACGGAGAAGTGGCTTCGGGCCATAGAAGTAGTTTCTGTGCGAGAATGCTCCCCTGTTCCGCTTGGCGTGGGCGCCTGTTATTCTCTATTTATTATTTGGCCAAAAAGCTGTTTTCGCTTTTGTGGCCAACAATTATATGGTATGAGTGTGTGTGTGAGTTTGTACAGCAAGCTGGTCAATGGAACTCGAACTCGAAATTCAAAAAGCAGCAGTGGGTGCAGGTGGGCTTTGAACTTTGGACCAGCGATGGATTGTTTTCCCGGGGATAAGGGTTGTCTGATGAGGAAGTTCAAACCAGAGGGCACACCTCAAATTGGCTTTAACTTTAAAAAAAAAAACGTGAGATCGGATGTTTTATAAATACTTTTAATCTTAAATATTTGGAGCAATATCATTTATCGAATTTTTCTATCAATGAAAACATATTAATCATTAAAAGAGAAATCGTAAGAAAACACATTTCTCTTTTATATTTTCTTTCAATAATTTACTTACTGTGCTCGTTCCGGCACGTTAAGCCACAGATAAGCCATTAAAAGTATATTAAACTTTCATGGGCAAACCTCTAAAATTCTGGCTATAATGAAAATTTAAGAAACACATTAATCCATCATAATTAAGGCTAGACAAAGTTTAAAAAAATTACTGGGAAAACAATGAATATATTCACGTTGCCATCACTAAACAGTTTCGTCCCGGGCCCAGTTGTGTTTACACAGTTTCAGTTCAACCAACTCGTTTGTCTTTGGCGGCTTGGCCGCTTTGGCAAAACACAATTAAATGGGTGCCCCTGCCCCGGTGTCCCCATCCCCGAACTCGCCATCTGTATTGAACTTCTACACACTTATGGGCTGTTAAGCTCTTGACGTTGATAAAGAGCTTCGCCGGTTTATTTCCTGTATTTATTTCATTTGTTTATTTAACATACAACAATTAATGTTTTTGAGCCCACAAAAAATGGTGACATCGCCCCCAGATGGAGCCCCAATGAAAACAGTTTATTTTCCACATCTATTTTCGTGCATCGCTGCACTGATGTGATGGTTGCCGGAAGTTATCCGTGTTCCATGTGCGAGTCCATGTCCATGTCCACCATTGACGCCACACCGTCCGTGCCCATCCGGCTGCCGTTTAAGTGTTTTGCACCAAAAACAAAGCCTCCGTTGCATGCAATATTATTGCAGTAAAACGATTTCCACAATTATGCAAATCGAATTGAGTTAGTGCAGCCCCTAGGCGGAAGTGGCAAAGATGATGCCACGGGGAGGCGGCACCCTGTAAGCGACACCCGGTAGCCAGCGATCTCCACATCGGTCAGATCTCATAGTTTCTCTAATTAAATTAACCTTTCTGCCCGAAAGGCGAGACAGAATACTCGGAAACATATTGTACATCTCTGGGTCGCAATGACGAGGGGTGATCTGGATGTTTCAAAGACTCTACTATTAGAAAACTCTATAAAAAGAACTTGATCCTTTAGGATCCTTTTGCTTTCTCCCTCCAATCTACAAATTACTTTCTGCCTCTAAATATATTTGAAGTTCTTGATAGTTTATCTATTTTTGTATATATAGATTATATACTTTGCCAAAGTCAACACACTTGCTGATATGAGATGGGCAAATGATTCATCATTATATTGATAAAATTATTTATGATCTTTGAATTTCTTGATAAATACCAATCTACCCCCTTTTGTTGGTTTCTTTTCGTTGGTTGGTTAATTGCATTTTCATTCCACCCGACCCCAGAGTTCAATATTTGAATAATTGAATATAACTTAGATTTGCTCTCGCCCTGACCATGTTCTCTGGCACTGACTCCCGATCTTGAGATGTGGATCAGTTGAATTCCAACGCGTAACGGGACTGGAACTCTCGGTGGATACGATGCGGTCTATATAGTAGTACCCACAGGGCGCCCCGCGAATTCCGATCTTAACTAGCAGTGAAAGTGAAGTCTTTCGCTTTTGTTTTGACTGCTTTTGATATTTGGTGCTTGCCGTTTTTTTTTGTTTGGTTTTTGGTTTGTTTGTGGTTCGTTTTTAGGGCCTGGCCTTCTCGTTCACGTTTATCGGACGTTGTGCTAACATAGCGGAAATTATAGAAGTGCCATAAAAACGAAAATGAAATGAAAACATTGTCCGGGCTTCGAGCTCCGGTCTCCGGACTCCAGAGTCCGAGAGATTTGTCAACAAATCGTGACTGCATAAAAGAAATTCAAATTTCTGGCACCCATCGCAAACATTTCGAGTTTGCTGAACCTTTTTAATGGATACTTACCATTTTAATTGCACATTTCAATGGCTAGGCAATGGGTGTAATCCGACCCACTTTTATCTGTTTATTTGGTTATTCGGTTGTTTGATTGCCAGCCAAGCCTTCCCAAGTCTCCCCTTCGATTTCACACCTTCATCACTTCAAGGCAGCTCGTGGCAAGTTCAGGGACGCTTCACATTTTGGCTTAATTAAATTGACCGCCTTCGAGTGGTCATGCAAATGCCTTTATGGGCCAGGTGCCAGCTATATTGCAGATAAGCGCCCCTCAAGCAGTGATCAAGTGCTTCAATTACGTGTCCAAATACCAAAGATTGCGTATCGCTAGGCAACTTATCAAAGGGTCTTGTAATCTATGGCACAATGCTGTTTGCAAAAATTAAAAATAATTTATTATCACTGTATCAGTGGTGTGATATATCTAAAAGATAATGAGTCGGAGCGATTTTTCAGCTTAGTTTTTAGCTTGAAAGTGCAGGGATTCGATATTAAACAATAATTCTATAATTAGAAAATGAAAACAATATCAACCAATTATTGCCAGATAGCCTCTTGTTTCAAACTCTAAAAGTTTCCGTCCAATTTTTATGACTAGTCTAAAGTATATATGACACACTAAAACAGCCCAATCCCAAAACCAGACCTTTCTAATTGACTCAAAGTGTTGCGTTGCGTGGGCAATTGGGAAATCCATCAGATGACAACTGTTGGCTGGTTGGCGAAGTGACAGAGCCAAAAAATATAATGCCCATATGAAACATTTGCAGTCGACTGCGGATGGCACCAATTAATCTAATATCCCCCCGAATCGCGCAATTGTGAAATGAGAAATCGAGAAAATGAAGCAAGTGACTCGTTTAATTGGCCCGCGGCGTGCGGCAAAGTCGGCGGCAAAAGAAGCCGCCAGCTACAATGCGATTTCCTCCCCCTCGTCCATGAAATCTTCGCCTGCAGCTTCGTCTCCCAGTGCTCCATTGGCCCGGGTCCATAACTACGGTCGGGTGAAGTCTTCGCCCACGGGCGGCTCCTCACTGCCCTCCAGTTCGTCGGGGAAAATACAGTACGCGGCGCTAAATAGAATGCGTAAAAAAAGGGCAGAAGATGGAGCCAACAAACTTCCACGAAAATCCAAGTGGCGGCGCCTTTTCTGTTGGAAAAAGAGGCGCCGCCAAAGGAACTACCAGGATTACTGGAGCAGCCAGAGCGCCAAGCCTCGTAAAAGCTTACTTTGCTGTTGTCGCTGGGGTAGGAAATTCAGCAAGTCCTCCTACGAGTACGACTCCGAGGACGAGGATGATGATATTGATGCTAAGGTGGCTGCCTACATGGTCGAAATGAAGCAACGCGAGGCAGTGGCCAACAGGCAGAGTGAGGATTTCCCAAATCACACCTCCACTAGGGAGCAGCAGCAGCAGCCGGAAGCTCAACTGCGGTCTCCATTGGAAAATAAAAGACGAGCCTGGACCTGGGACGATAGTCTGAGGTCCAATTCGGATAGGTTCCTAGAGACCCTCGAAGAGGATCTTCCGGAATCGCCTGTAGTCGTTGCTGCTGCCACTGCTCCTGGTGGCAGGATGTCGTTAATTCTGCACCGTCGCACCCCACTGCATGTGACCTTTATGGAGAGTGAAGAGCGGGATGATCAGCTTATGAGGCAGGATCAGGCACCGATGCAAGGTAGGCGGCATTCATGCTACCACTGCATTTACCTTGCATCGATGCCACCACCTGCTTTCCTTCACCGATTTTGCACTTTTAATTTACAAATATTAAGAAATTGATGGGTTATGGGAGCGAAGAAAATTATTCCCGGGTTTAGAAACAATTATATAGTTAAATATTCCACTTTTCGAAACCACTTAAAAAGCCAAGATCGTGCTTGCCAGAAATAAACTAAGACTTTTCCAATGATTGCCTTCGATCATTTATCATCGGCTTCACATGGATCATTAGCGTTAATTGTGGAAAACTCAAGTACTAATTGATGATGCATTTTCTTTGTTCCAGAGGAGGCCAAAGCAGCTGCCGAAGAGCTCACTCGATCGCCGGTGATTGGACAACGGCAAGCAGATGCCACCAGCAGTCCCATCCAGTCGCGTGCCTCAAGCGAAACGTGGCCAGCGCAGTCGGATGAGGACATTGATCGTTTGGTGGCCATGCACCAAAACCGCAGCAGTCTCAGCTCACTGGGCGTAAGTAAATCATATATATTTTCACCAATTTAAATAATAAATATTGAATTAATTGATTCAGGTTCGTTCGGAGTCTATGGCCAGCGTGTATTCGGGTGCAGGCGAAGGACGCTATGGCACTGTGGTGGTCAAAGGTCAAGTGGAATTCGGCATGCAGTACAACTACAAGCTGGGTGCCCTTGAAATCCATGTGGTGCGTTGCAAGGACTTGGCAGCCGTTGACACCAAACGCAATCGCAGTGATCCCTATGTGAAGGTTAGTTTTATAATTAAGTTCTTTACTTTTTGGCTCGTTTACTGATTTTTCAACTTTTTATCAGGTTTATCTACTACCCGATAAATCCAAGGCCGGCAAGCGCAAAACCAAAGTCAAGAAACACACCTTGAATCCCATTTTTGATGAAACCATGCGATTCCATACACCAATCTCCAGTCTGGAGTCCCGAACTTTGTGGCTAACTGTCTGGCACTCAGATATGTTTGGCCGAAACGATTTCCTCGGCGAAGTCAGTGTCAATTTGCAGGGACGAGTCTTTGATAATCCCCAATCGCAGTGGTATCTCCTTCAGGAAAGGGTAAGCACCATCTTTGTCCCCTAAGAATGTGAATTTTTATTTAATTTAAATTTTAACATTATTTTAGAGCGAACCCTTTGACGAAGTAGCTACCTATAGAGGCGATATTGTAGTGGGACTAAAATACATACCCCCGGAGAACCTAAAGTCGTCGCTATTTTCGCGCGGCTCTTCCCTGACAGGCAGCTCCTCGAATCTACGTAAATTTGGAGGCAGCATCAAGTCAGTGGCCACAAAATCGGATCGCAGTTCAAAAGGAGGTCAGCTGCATGTCCTGGTCAAGGAAGCCAAGCATCTGAGTCCCATTAAGGCAAACGGTACCTGTGATGCATTCTGCAAGAGGTAAATTAAAACTTTATTTGGAAGTGAGTCCATTCTCCTAACTTGATTATTTGAAAATTATTTTCCAGCTATTTGTTGCCGGATCGCACGCGTAGCTCTAAACAAAAAACACCTGTAGTTAAGCGCACTCTACATCCCAGCTGGAACTACACTTTTGTGTATGAGGATGTCTCCCTGGAGGATTTGACTGAGCGCGCCCTGGAGCTGACGGTCTGGGATCATGATCGTCTGGCCAGCAATGAGTTTGTGGGTGGAATTCGCTTCTCCCTGGGCACAGGTAAGAATATATCCAGAGTGATACCCTGATTCATTATTAATTAATGATTTTTTTGTATTTTGTGGAAAAAGGTCGAAGCTATGGCCGCCAAGTGGAGTGGATGGATGCCACCGGCAAGGAGCTCTCTCTGTGGCAGAATATGTTAGATCGACCCAACTTTTGGGTGGAGGGCAGCTTGGTGCTGCGTTCCAGTTTGGATGGCAATCGAGCCTCCTTGCCATAGGTCAACTATTCAGATTAGTAATTTATTGACTAGATCCACGACAAAACCACAAAATAGCATTGGCCGAGGCCTCCGCGTTTGTATTGTATTGTATTGTATTTTATTGTATTAATTATGGGATAGTTATCAATTAACGATCACGAAAATTCTGAAGAAGCATTATTAGCGATTTAAGAAAGGATATCCCGCAGGGATATGATTGTTGTATGTACATGGCACATTCACAAGTTAGTGTTAAGTGTGTGGAATGATGACTTCTGAATACTCGAATACGTCGGAATATGGCAATGACGCTGCACGAACCCCATATAAGCGAAAGCAAAAAAAAAATAGAAATGAAAACTAAACATTAACAAGGTAAACAAAAGAAACAAGCAACAAACTTTATCAAGTTTATGGCACTATTTGTGAGCAAAACTCTTAGCTCTTCGATGCAGATAAAAAGCAAAATTGTAAAATGTAAAACAAAACAATGAAGCCCCAAGGTTGGGATGTCTAGATATAAGCCAGTTTGTATGTGTGTATTTTTCCCCCTCTCCTCGCCGAGAGGCAATCGCAATTTGCATACTGTATGCACTAAACTACGATAGAACTACAAATAACGTAATCTACAGACCTTGTTAAATCGAGGCATAAGCTTACTATGTATAACTATCCATAATAATCGAAACAAATACAAATAACATTTTTGTAAATGACAAATTTTTGGTTTTTTGTTCAACTCTTTCGTTCCATAGATGTTAAGCAAATAGCATACTCCTATCCAGACTTCAAACATATCGCAAACATTGTGCAAATACAGCTTAGCTTCATACCTGAATACAAAATAATCAAATAAGAAAATACCCACCACCACAGCAATCAAAGAATCAATCAAATCCCATAGCAGCCAATGTAACTATATATATATTTATATCACCTCCCTTCAGATCTGAATCTGATTATTGTGGAATTTACATACACATACAAGAAATATATATATATATATATATATATGTATGAGTGTTTGTATCCTTTAGGTCGTAGGGCAACTCTATAAGATGAATGTTTCAGAGAAATCACTTTTATGAATACAAAAACGAGTCTTATGAATGCTTTTGGTGTAAGTGGATATTTACCATGAACGTAAATAAAAAATGCAAAATACAAAGTAATATTTATCGTTGATGGAAACTGGACAACAAAATTTATAGAAGGTGTTTTTTATAAAAGAAATTTGCTGAATCACTCGTTGCCTAAATACCGCTTGTCTTTTATACTCGATGTTTTCGAAACACACAATATAATGCACATGTCTGAAAATTGGTGATGATCATTGATGTAGAGCATAACTTTAACCACATTTCCATATGTTAGGAAGGCTCGCCACGAAAAGGATTTAAATATATTGTTGAATAAGGAAACGAAAGCAAGCATGTTATTATATGGCGGTTAGGACATTAATTTAGACGTGGACATAGAATACTTTCTTTAAATCAGCATATGATAAATGTCAAACAATAAACAGCAAATATTGCAAAAGTAATTGGTATTTAGTAGAGCGAATAAGAAACTAAATCAAGAATATATACACAGATACTAATCTACCCACAATTAGTCTATAATCTAAGGTTCAAGCGTTTGCTGTTGGTTGTTGGCTCTCTAATCTAGCCATAAATTTGTTGAGAGCCCAATCACACCCACACACCCATTATATAGAAAGGAATATGACACAGAAACACAAAATTAGGCATAATTTGCTCTCCTTCGAAAGTCTCCAATGTTTCATTGTTTACTAAATGTATATTTTTCTACTACTTACTATATACTAACTACTTACCACCTAAAAAGAATATCACAATACCTTAGAATCGAATTGAATTGGATCTGATCGGATCAGATCAGTTTGGTTAGGCGATTGGGGGAATATGGGGATTGTGTTTTAACAATTTCCAGTCTATCTTTACTTACCACTTACTCACTGGGATGGTGCTATACTCGTACTCGTATATAGGATATACATCCAATACCCCTCGTACTCGTACTCAGTCTCAGGTCACGGGCGATGAGAGTGAACTATGGGAAATCTTTTTACCTTTTTACTATGTACGTGCATTTCGGATTCAACTGAACTATTGTGAACTAGTGTTGATTATAGATACATAGAATACCTACATATGCATGTTTACGAATGCAATACTGACTTCACACCTACCTACCTACTTTATACATATAAATCTACTGAGATACATTACTTATAAACACCTTTACAAGCAATGCGGCCTCTCTGCTCGCATTCCATAGTCTTAAGCGATTTGTTACTATAAAATAAAACAGAATAATAAATTAGTGGATAGGTTGTTCTTTAGCGAACGTTTTTGACGTGACCTTAAGGTACCCCGATTGCAGAGATATTCGAAATATTTATGTACCCCAGTGTATTTGTTAGCATTCGCCAGAATTGCTCATAGAAAAAACAAAAATTCGGAGGATTATCTCCGGAAAAGAATATGTTTGATTAGAGGCCCCCAAGTTACATACAAATGTTGCGTTAATGTAGTGAACTCTTTTAGCGAATACACATTTGATAAACACAAAAGTATATACCGAATAATTAATGATAAAAACCTGAAAGAAGCTACAGTTGCCTTCTATAAAAGCATTAATCTATATTGTTTCCCAACTGACACTGATATATACTGATATCCTTGTACTGCCCTGAGAACAATCTTCTAATAATTTGCATTATTTTACTGGATGCTCAGTAGACCTTTACAAACCCAAGTTAGTGTTTTTGAAGTAATTTTTTTTCAAACTTAATTGCTGAGTGAGTTTTTAAGGGCCTGTCTAGTTTCAAATTTTATAATCTGGCAACCTGCGACGGTGATCATAAATCACTTCGCTCCGTTTCTGCGCTAGAATTTACACACTTAGACTTAAGATCTAACTAGACCTTTGGTCAGTTAATAACCAGAGCGGAAATTTTAGTTGGGACTTCAAGATTATACATATTAATTATGTGCTAGTATTTGTAAGACTTTCTATGGCAATTGAAGCAAGATGATCCCGATTGAAATTGAAATTGTAGCCGTTATGTTTATGGCATTAAAGAGTTACATAATTACAAGAGTTTACATAACCATTTACAAGATACAAGATACTTATGAACCTTTTACTTACAAGTAAGTACTTATTACAACAACAAACAATACCAATACACGATTACAACAAGTTGAATGAACTCAAAAATAATTGGCTCAATGCAAGTTGCCAGGTTAAAATTGTGTTGCGATTTGTAAACAACCGTGAATCAATCAAATAAAGCAAACTTCATCTATTGACAACTTTCGCAACTCTCGTGTCTGTCTTTTCTATTTTGGCTTGATCCGATATCTTGATGGACATCGCTCGAAAGTCTTTTGGGGGAAATACTTTGGTCGAGTGCACTCTCCGGTCTTCACACTTCCGGTTCCGGCTCCTGCTCCGGCTTGCTGACGGATTGGCCATTGCCGTTTAGTTGGTTCAGTTTAATTTCTTCTGCCGGCTGTTTGGACACATCATCATCATTCCGGCGCCAACAATCGAACGCCCAGATGGACTCGCCCTTGCCAAAGGCCTCACCGTCCGCCAAGGTGATGGGTAGTTTCCTGATCCAAACACAGAAAAAAGATTTTAAGCTTTGTTGAAAATTTTCAAAGGATTGACGAAAAAAGGCATTAAGCTAGTTCAGCTGATTAAGTGTTAGTGTCCTTTGAAACTTAATAATAAATTAAATTTAGACATTATTTTGTGTTCCGTTTCAAAATGAAAAAAGGAAAAACCCAAAGCCAAAGTACCAACTTCTTGTTTGAAAATCTTGCTTCCTGTTACAAAATGATATTTCCGGTCGATTTCCTATTGCACTTACCTATTGTTTGTTTCCGGTAACAGTAGCGTACAAACGGATGCAGAGAGCAAGAGCAAGGCCAGGATGATAGAAGGAGCCGCCGCCAACTTGGTGCCCAGATGGATGAGGTAGGGGGATAGAAAGGATGCCCCCGCTGCGGCCAGATGCACTGCAGCAATTCCACGGGAGCGTACACAAGTCGGCAACAGTTCGGAGGAAAACTGGGAGGTGACCGTGTAGCACATGGAGATGCCCAGTCGCATAGGCAAGGCGAAGGACAACAAAAGGGTGACATTGTGCTGGGCTCCCTCCGAGGACAAGGCCACGCCAAGGGCACAGGAAAGCACTCCGGTGCAGAGCATGGCCAGAAAAGCAGTGGCCTTGCGTCCAACTCGACTCAGCAGGAGGCCCTGAATAAGTCCCGAAGGTGGCACGGCCAAGGCAAATAAGGAGAACACCACAAAAGGTGACATGCCCAAACCCTCCACGTTCCGAGAAATCGTATTGAAACTCAAAGAGGTCAGCATGCTGGAAACAGAAAAGAATGAAGGTTAACAGGTAAAGTTAAACCGGAAATCAAAACAAATGCAGCCCTTTTTTAGGTCCTGAAAGGAACACATTGTAGGAATTTGCAATTCAATAAATGTATCCCTTTAAAATAAATTGTAATAATTTATAGAATTCATAAACTTACAACGTCATAACCACCAGCACTGAAGTCCTTCGAAGGTTTGGTGTCCTTAACAAGTCCAAGAATCCTGCTGTGGCTTCCGGTTGATTGGATAATTTCCTTTTGACAATGCAGTGTCTGCGAAACGCCTCGAATTCTGAAGCTGTAACTTCCCTTCCATTGAAATGTGCAATGTGCTTCAGTCTGGCAATGGCTCCCTCCACATTGGTCCTTGTAATCAACCACTGGGCACTTTCTTGCACCACGAAATAGAACAGGGCAACCACTAATTGGAGCAAAGCCGAGCAGGTCAAGTATATTCGCCAGTTGCCCAACAGAACAGACAGCCAGGGAGCCACCAAGGCACCCAAGCAGAAGCAAATTCCCAGAGTTCCACTGATGGCCAAGTTCCTTAATTTGGGAGCCAAGTACTCTAGCACTGAAAAAAGAGTTTAAGAATCTGCATTGGATTAAACAACGTTCATTAAATAGTTTTTAGTTGTTGATTAAAACGCCTTAGTTAGACCACCCCAATGCGTACCATTGGAAGCCTTTATGGCGATTGTTAGGGCTACCAACTACTGTTGACTTTTAACTACATATATTTCTACTAAAGCTTTCCATGCGACCACTTCTCTGAGATATCACAGCGCTTACCCAGAATAAACATCAGATAATAATTTGCCGTAGCTGCGAGCCCTGAAATGCACCGAAAGATGGCGAAGTGCACAAGATTTGTGGCATAAGTGGTAAGAAAATCGCCAACAAAACCACACTGGTTGGCCAAAATAACGGCCTTAACACGTCCAATTTTGTCACCTAGCATGCCAAACGTAAAAGTGCCCATCAGTGAGCCAATGAAAAACAGCGACTGACCAATTCTGGCCTTGTAGGCATCCTGGCAAACCCAGTTGAGCTGTTGACCAAAAATCAAAGTTAATCCGATTTTCTTCAATTAAATAGGAGAACCTACCTCTGCGTTCATGCTGCGGAAACCATAGTCGTAGTTGTATATCCAACGTCGACAGGTTTCATTGCTAACTGTGACCTTATCCCCCTCGATGGTGTCCAGTTTGATGCAGGAGGCGTCCTTGCCAAAAGGAGCATAGATTTTGGAAATTTCCTCGAAGCTGCGGTTTTCCAAAGCCGCATGATAGCACCAATGCTGGGGCACAAATCCAATTATGTTCTGGGAGTAATAGTGCACGGTGGTGGTGAAGGCGACATAGCCGAGAAGCAGAATCATTAGATACTGATAGCGACCCGCATTGCCGCACTTCTCCAAAATCTTTTCAAAGTCCATGGCGGCCCCTGGCGATGTCGGTTGTTTTTCCGCTGAGATTCTATTAAGACTGAACGCCACCCCCAAAAGGTGATCCAAAGCAAGCAGAGAGATCCGAGACGAAAGAGTAAAAAATATGGAAAAGTGGCCGGATTCGCACGCTATGTCTCGGGCAAGCTCCGATAAGATTGTTTTGGGGGCGTCTTATCGCTTATATGACGGCGGTACGCTCAATCGCGAGCGTTTTATTATTTAAGTGATTTCGCTCGTTTCTCTCAAATCTAAACAAACACTCACCGAACGTCTTCGTGGCTCTCGCCTGGCATAGATAAAAACTAATTGTGACCTCTGAAATATGAATCAAATACTCGCACGAATATAATAAACAAATCGCACCAACACGGGATGAATGGACTCTTAAAAAATCGGAACAACAAAGCGCAACCTCTCTTAAAATAAAATACACATAAGGTCAAGTGTGCGTCTAGATTAAAATCTTAAATGACAAGTGACTTTTTCTAGAATGAATACAGGAATACCCTTAGTCACAAATAATATACGTGAATGGACACTTTTATTCAATAAACAAAACCTTAATACTATACAACAATATTTTTAAATGCCACAAAAATCATTTTGGATTGTTTACTAAGACTCTATCTCTTTGATAAGTTCGTATTCTTATTTCTTATTGTCAGCTACAGATACTTTCTCGTTAGTTTTTTATTTCTACATAATTATGCCTAAGTCATTAATTTAGTCTACAGTTTTTTATTGACTAGGCTCGTGAAGCCCTCGAGAGGTGACTCTTAATCAATAATTAAATCTCTTTAGGATTCTTAACTATGTTTACGATTTCTAGGCTAACAAGTTTTTGGCCTTATAAAGAATTATGCGTACTTATAAACATATTTAAGTTATGTCTCGGAGTTATTGCCGTATAAAATACAATCTTTCGTCGGATGAAACCCAGATAAGCGCTTCTTATTCTGACATAAGTTTCTCATTGGTTTCAACATTACATTCCTTGTCTTGGTTTCTCTTAGATCGTCGCAGGAAGTCAAACATCCTTTCGCCCCTGCCAAACTCCTCCCCTTCAGCCAGGGTCATGGGCAGCTTTTTGTTGCGGGTTTCGGGCAGTAGAAGGCAAATCCAGGCGCTCAGAAAAAGTAACATACAAAGGATAATCGAGGAGGAGCCTCGGAAGTAGCTGTCGAGATGCAGAATAAATGGGGAGACAAAGGACAAGGCCGCGCCCATCACGTGGACCACCGCCAGACCACTGGACCTCACACAGGTGGGCACCAGCTCGGCGGACATTTGCATGGTGGCGCCCGATGTCACTGAGATGCCAAACCGCGATGCCAGCATTAAGACCACAGTCATGGCCACACTGGGCTCCTTCCCGAAGCTCAGCATAATTCCGCTGGCCGCGGCGAAAACCCCAGTTGCGGTCATACTGGTGACCGAGGTGAACTTGCGACCCACGTGCCTCTGGGCCTGGATCTGGACGATTCCCGATGGTGGCAGGGTCAGGGCGAACAGGGTGAACATTACAAAAGGTGACATGCCCAAACCCTCCACATTCCGGGACATGGTGTTGTAGCAAAGCGTGATGATAGTGCTGAAATAAAAACATATTTAGATATATTCACGTACTATTAAAACTTAAATCAGAAAGAAACTAGTTTAGGAATTCTTGAGATTCCAAACAATAGCTTTAGTCAACACAACAACTCAATCTAACTTTGGTTTCTTTTCAAAAAACAGTCACATAATGGAGCAGCTATATGCTAAACTTTATAAGTCGTGTTTTAACACTGTTTTAAAGCCTTTGTTTTTTTGTGAAGAAAAAACTTTACGGTAAGCAAGTGATGACAAATTAAAACTTTAAATGTTTTTCTCCAAAAATAGTACCATAGAATTTCTAATATACTCACAAAACTAGCAGCACAAATATCATCCTTCGGCGTAGTCTGGGTGTTTTGAGTGCATCCACCAGACGAGCCTGCTTTTTCATGGATATCGGACTGCTGGCTGTCGACTCCTTGACTTTGCAATGTCGACGAAAGAGTTCAAAGTCCGCTTCACTGACCTCCCGGCGGTTAAACTTTGCCACCCGCCGCAGCCGCAAGACAGCGCCATCGATGTCGTGCCGGGTAACCAGCCATTCGGCACTCTCCTGGACCAGGAAGTAGAAAATAGTGACCAGCAGCTGAGGTAGCGCCGACCAGGCCATGAAGGAACGCCAGCTGCCCAGCCAGACGGCCTGCCATGATGCACTGATCATTCCCAGGCAATAGAATATAGACATGGTCAGGTTCAAGCCAACATTTCGCATGGATGGTGAAACGTATTCCAAAACTAATATAAATTTACAAAAAAATTTATGAAAAATCTTTCAAACAGCTTTCAAAAGTAAGGCTTACCTAAAATGTACATGAGATAAGCATTAGCTTCTGCCGCCAATCCTGAGGCAAACCGACTGGCCGAGAATGTCACCAGGTTCTGGGCAAAAATGGTACATGAGTCGCCCAAAAAACCACACCAATTGGCCAACACCATGGACCGAATGCGTCCAATTCTGTCTCCGAGGAGGCCAAATAGGAGAGTTCCACACATGGAGCCCACGAAAAACAGAGATTGACCCACTCGGGCCTTGTAGGCCGAATCGCAAACCCAATTCAGCTGGAAATATAAATACAATTATAATTTAAAGTTAAATAAAAAGCATATAATGGATAACTCTAAATTGGTTCAAACGTTGCAAAACCACCTCAAGAATGGATTATTTAATAAGCGTAATAAAAGTTTCTTTTAAAAATAAAAGACTATTTTTTTGATAAAACATCACGCAATCTCCTAAGACTTTGTGATAAATGTTTTTATGAGGTTTTCGTTCTTGAGCCGTACAAAATTTTGATTTATCATTATATAGCTCTATCTGTTTATAGCTCACATCTGCATTCATGCTCCTAAACCCATGATCGTAGTGGTAGATCCATCGAGTGCAGGGCTCCTGACTGACGGTGGCATTGCTGCCGTCAGAGCTGATCGATTCGAGGCGCGTACACGATGGATTCGAGAACTTGGAGTAAATAGAGGCGATTTCGGCATAGCTCCGATTCTCCAGCTGCTCGTGATAGCACCAGTGGTCGGGCACAAAGCTGATGACGCTCTGGGCGAAGTAGTGTCGCGAAACGATGAACATGAGACAGCCGTAGAGCACCAGCAGCATATACTGGTAGCGATGGCAGTCACCGCACTTGACCAGTATCTTCTCAAAGTCCATGATCAGGCTGCTCCCAAGATGGAATTGCTCTGCGAAGCTACCGAAGCAGTCAGGTTCCGTGCTGTCCGTCGTCCGTCGTCCGTCGCCTGCCGTCTACCGTCCGTTCTCTTCCGCTGCCACGCACATACTGCCAGCTACCCAGCTAGTCCGCTCTGGGACTCCGGACTCCGGAATCCGGTCTCCGCTCTTCTACCACCAAACGCAAATCCATCGAATAGTTAAGAGCGCAGTGATGTTGTGAAAGCGGCTGATATTGGAGTTGAATAGTTGAAACGCCTTTTGGGGTCTCTCCCATCGACTGATAAGTAACGTAACCCGCCTCAGTCCGATTCGATCATAACTTATACGTATTGATTTAATTATTATGGTTGATAAGCTTCTTTGTTTTTTCATATCATCGCTGTAATCTGCAATCGACTTACTATTCAAAATATACAACTTTGTTACTGCTAATTTATACAAAGAGCCTCCTAAATGTCGCAGACATAAAATGGTGTGATTTTAAAGCTGCTTTAAGTAGATGGAAATTCTTTAATAAATATTTTTTGTTTGTTTTGTTTTAATGGGCTTCCCTGAAATAAATATTTGTTGATAGTTTTCTTAAATTATAATTTAAGAAATAATTATTGAGAAGATAAAATATCTGTAGCCCATAATTATACTATTGCAAGGGTAGCATAATTTTGTTGAAAATTGTGTAAAGCAATGAAGGAGATCTGAAAGGATCACTTTTAAGAATTTAAAAAAAAAGTCACGGAAGGACAATATGGTCCAGAGTAATGGCTATATCCAAATCCTTCGTTTGAAGGACCCATGAGGGACAATATGACCCCCAGTGAAGGCCATATCTATGCCAATTCTCACCCGATTCTTGAGCGGAATACCTAAAATGATTTGTACGTCGATTTTCCATCAATCAGCATCAAAACCTGGAACAACATTTTTTTTGATTTTTTATTACATTTTCTGATGGGACCCCTTCAAAATCCTGCAAATGCGCATAAGGGACAATATGGCCCCCAGTGAAGGCTATATCTTTATTAATTCTCACCCAATTTTTGAGAGGAATACCTTAAATGATTTGTACTTCGATTCTCCATCAATCTGCATCAATACCTTGGGACAACATTTTTTTTAGATTTTTTGTTACATTTTCTCAGGGGGCCCTTTCAAAATCCTGCAAATGCCCATGAGGGACAATATGACCCCCAGTGAAGGCCATATCTATGCCAATTCTCACCCGATTCTTGAGCGGAATACCTTAAATGATTTGTACTTCGATTCTCCATCAATCTGCATCAATACCTTGGGACAACATTTTTTTTAGATTTTTTGTTACATTTTCTCAGGAGGCCCTTTCAAAATCCTGCAAATGCCCATGAGGGACAATATGACCCCCAGTGATGGCCATATCTATGCCAATTCTCACCCGATTCTTGAGCGGAATACCTTAAATGATTTGTACTTCGATTCTCCATCAATCTGCATCAAAACCTTGGGACAACATTTTTTTTAGATTTTTTTTTACATTTTTTCAGGGGGCCCTTTCAAAATCCAGCAAATGCCCATGAGGGACATTATGACCCCCAGTGAAGGCCATATCTATGCCAATTCTAACCCGATTCTTGAGCGGAATACCTTAAATGATTTGTACTTCGATTCTCCATCAATCTGCATCAAAACCTTGGGACAACATTTTTTTTAGATTTTTTGATACATTTTCTCAGGAGGCCCTTTCAAAATCCTGCAAATGCCCATGAGGGACAATATAACTCCCAGCGAAGGCCATATCTTTGCCAATTCTCACCCGGTTCTTGAGCGGAATACCTTAAATGATTTCTAGTCTTAATCATGCAATATTCATTTTAAATCATCAATATTATTATAATCAATGCATCATGCTGTTATGCATTATGCAAAAAGAGTCAAAAAGTTTTATTAAGCATATAGATAACAAAAAATTATCATAAATTAAAATGCCAAATAATAACTGGATATGAAGAAAATAGTATTTTATTGCGATTTATGACAGGGTTTTTGGTAATCAGATAACAGAAATCAAACTGAAATTACAGTTCGCTTTTATTGTTTGGCTGGCTTTGACATCAAAGTGTCCTCCTCCTCTTCGGGCTTTGTGCTCATCTCCACTGTAACTTCGATACTTTCTGCTTTTCTTAGATGTGCTAGAAAGTCGAATATTCCTTCACCCTTGCCGAACTCCTCTCCTTCGGCCAAGGACATGGGCAGTTTTTTGTTTCGAGTCTCAGGCAAGAGAAGACACACATAGGCACCGGATAAGAAAAGAATACCCAAAATAATCGAGGGGGCTGGCCTAAAGTACGTGCCCAAATGAAGGATATAGGGCGAGAGGAATGAAGCGGCAAAGCCGGCCACATGCACCACTGCCACGCCCCTTCCTCGCACACAGGTCGGTATCAGTTCCGTGGAGAACTGGGAGCTGGCCCCATCGGCAATGGAGACGCCAAATCGAGCGGCCAGGGTCAGGCCAACCAAAAGAATCACGTTGCGATTGCTGCCCTGCGATATGACAAGACCAGCAGCTGCGGCAAACAGACCCGTGATGGTCATCCAACTGACCGCAGTGGCTTTGCGACCGATCCTATCCTGGAGCAATCCCTGTAGGTAGCCGGATGGTGGGAGGGTCAGGGCGTTGAGCGAGAACATGATGAAAGGCGATATGCCGAGACCCTCCACATTTCGAGCAATGGTATTGTAGCAGGGTACGATTATTATGCTGTGGATGAGGTAAAATAGTATTATGATTTAATAATAAATTTGGGTGGAAAAAAAATTGTAAAGAAAAAACATATTCATCACAAGTTTGGAACACCAGTCTTGTGATTTATTGAAAACTAATACTCAGAAACAACTACAAAGTACACAAATTATGGCAAACATTACTCAGTTTCAAAACAGAGTTCCGTGTTTAAAGTGCGACTTCAAGTGGAAGTGCAACAATGTGCGGCTTTATAAACTTTTAAATTAGAAAAGACTTGTATATATATTCAGAATACTTTTTCCAAAAAAGCCCTATACTCATTGTATAAAATAAACAAATTCTTTTCCCTATATTTTTTCTTCCACCAAAAATCCAAACATAGTATCGACTTACAAAATGAGCAACAGCTTGAAGGCAGTGCTGCGCATGCGCGGTGTTTTCAGCATGTCCACGAGCTTGGCCTCGCTCTGGTCCGCCTCCTTGGCCCCTTTGCGGTAGTGCTCCTCACAGTAGCTACGGAACGCCTTGAAGTCATCGTCGGCCACTTGTCGGCGATTGATCTTGGCCACGCGCTGCAGCCGCCGGAGGGCACCGTCGATGTCGCCTCGCGTGACCAGCCACTGGGCGCTCTCCTGGACGAGGAAGTAGTAGAGGGTGATCAGCAGTAGCGGCACGGAGGAGCAGGCCAGGAAAATGCGCCAGTGGCCAACCCAAACGGCCAGCCAACAGGCGCCAATTAGGCCCAGGCAATAGAAACTGCCCAGCACGGTATTCAGTCCCACATTTCTCAGCGATGGGGATACATATTCGAGTACTAATCAAAGCAAACCAATTAATTATCAAATCAATTAGGAATTTAAATGAATACTCACTCAATATATACATGAGATATGAGTTGGCATCGGCAGCCAGTCCGGAGATAAAACGACAAATCGAAAACGAAACGAGACTTTTGGTAAATATCGTTGAGAAGTCGCCCAGGAAACCACACCAGTTGGCCAGAATTAAGGCCTTGATACGGCCAATCCTATCGCCAAGTATTCCGAAAATCAGAGTTCCACAAACCGAACCCACGAAGAAAAGCGATTGTCCCACACGGGGCTTGTAAGCCTCATCACAAACCCAATTAAGCTGAAAGGTTTTTAAATAAAAATTAAAAAAGGGGAAAGTAAATACCGCATTGGACCTGCATCTTTAAAGGTAATCACCTGTCTTACAAAACATTAACTTTTTATTTCAGAGCTCCACATACCTCAGTATTCATACTTTGATAACCAAAGTCGTACTTGTAGATCCATTTGTTGCACCTCTCCGAGCTGACCGTGTGATTCCCCCCATTTTGATCGATGGTTTCCAGTCGCGTGCACGATGGGTACTCGAATTTCGAATATATTTCCTCGATCTCGTCGAAACTGCGATTGGCCAGCTGTTCGTGATAGCACCAGTGCTCGGGCACAAAACTGATGACGTTTTGGGAGAAGTAATGCATCGAAATGACGACCATGAGGTAACCATAGAGCGCCAACAGCACGAACTGATAACGACTACTGTTGCCGCACTTGGCCAGAATCTCCTCGAAATCCATGCTGCTGTTATCTGATTTTCGCGAGGTCCCCAGCTCGAGAGGCGTTAGCAATGCTGTGATAAGGCCATATCTGAGGGCTGTGGCATTTATGGACTGCTGTGGGTTTTCGAATCGGTTTATTGGTCCGAAAAAAAAACACAAATGCTCCCGAGGTTTATTGAACGCAGCTAAAAACCCGTTCCGGTTGCGTTCTGGAGGCACGGACCGCACATTTCCAACTGGTTGAGCCTGAGACCGATACCCCAGTGCCAAGTGGGACTACTCCCAGAGAAAGACTGCTCACGGGCGAGAGAAACCACCTTTCTCCGCTCTTAATAAATTATGTGGCATTTGAAAACTAAAAAAAAATGTCACTGGAGCACGTTCCCAAATGGAGAGTTTAATAGTGGAGGTCTTCGAAATTTGCAATGCATTTACAAAATTTGAATTTCAATTAATTTCAATTTCTGCCACTTGGCTTTCATTGACAAACATTCAAATTGATTTATTGATTGGTCAATCAATTTGCCATGTTTTTATCATATTTAACAAATTTTAAATATATTTTTATGGCATTATTAATTGTTATTATACTTACTCATGTACAGACTTTATTTAAAGAAAATTAAAAACACTCAAATATTTGATTTTAATATTTTTATTTTAGTTTTTTTGTTTGTTTTTCTTTTTAAATGTGTTTATCAATTACATTTTCTGTTTAAATGGATACATGTCTACATTTGCTGCCTTTTGAATAGATATATTCTAAATAGCTTTAATATGAATCATAATTGCTGGTTTCCCTCACTTCTGTGTCTGTTGGATTTATAAATGTAGTAAACGCAGTTCCGTGATAACATGATAGATAGACCTTATTACATTTGCCTTTATGACTTAAATCGAATACATACACAAGTAGTATATCAAACTGTACATACATACATTAGATGCAATGCGTTAACTAAATTTGATTAACAACTAAACTACTTAGCCGGCCTAGTACGAGTAAATTAATCGTAGTTTGAGTAAATAGGCGATAGAGCTGCATAACTAACTTAAGACTCTTACAAAGATGCACACGTTCATTTCGATACACGCTAAATTATACAAAAATAGTGGTCATAACATATTTACGGTGTTACTAAGGTAATAATAATAAATAGTCGAAGAAACCATCATGCGTATAGACTAAGGCCCTGAACGGTTGGTTTAGGGATATTTTTTTTCTTAGGGGGGAAGGTATAATATAACAAACGATTCAGTCCGATTATTCATTTCAATTGCAATCTCTCAATGCAAGACCCTTGGGAAAACTAAACCGAATCAACATATATACGTCACATAACACTATACTACGGCTACACATACACATACAGTAGTTATCCCTTTTAGCCTGGTAATTAGTTATACAAAATGTGTGCAGAAAGTTTGCCGAAATCAAAGACTAGTTTAGATATGATGACAGATTTGGGGGATTGAGAGGAACACTCAAACGCACTCAATGCTATCGTAGAAGATCTCCTCATCCTGATCCGGTTCTGTGTCGGATAGCTCCTCCTCCTCAAAATCATCCACATCATAGGAAATCAGGGACTGCAGGCTCTCATCCAGCAGCTTGTGCTGCACATGATGCACCTCGAAAAGTTTTGCATCCTTCTTGTCCTTCGGCGGAGTGCCGAACCAAATAGCTCCCTCAGCATCCGCGTCCGGATCAGCACCGTCGCCCCGATCATCCTTAAAGTCACCAGGATCAGGATCAGCTCTTGCCTCAATGGAATCACTGTAGCCATAGTCGAAGGTGACCAGGAGATTGTCGCTGCCACAGTCCATGGAATCGGGGGATGTGTAATGGGTATAGTAAGAGTCATAGGCCGTCTCCTCGGACAAATCGTAAAGCTGCCTCTGATGCGGGAATCCCTCGTCAATTGTATTCGTTTGCCAGATTTGCCAATTTTGGTTATGGGGACGGAAATTTGGCTTTTCAACGGTTGAGTTGGCCAAATACTAAGCATCAGCCGAGCATTACCGGGATTCGGGGGGAAGAGCAATAAAAAACAGAATAGAATATCAAATCTTTGCTTCAAAGTGCCATGATTCAAGCCATGAGAATGAGAACGAAATTAGGAACGATAGAAAAGAAGGTTTTCAAACTGAATAAAAGAAGAATAGTAATCGTTAAAGGAGAAATATTTTGGGTTAGCTTGTAGCAAAATGGTAACTAGGACAGCGATTAGAACCTCAACCTTGAGCACCATTATTTATTTTGTTAGCACAGAAAGAACGTTAATTAATCAATCAACCAATCAGTTTATGTACAACTTGTAAGTCACTCGCTTCGTTTATGTTTACCTTACTTGGCATTTTTAAAAAGTTGTTTCGAGCAAAATTTCTTGAGTGTTTCTTGTGTGTGCACAACCCGTTTGCTATTAGAAAGGGTGAGGGTCTAAGTCTAGGTAGGTAGTCTTGATAGGTCTGCTAGCCTAGATCCACTACAAACTACAACAAAATCAAAACCAATGCTGGCAACTCGGTGTAGGAAAAAGGGGGGATATAAGCAAAAGAAAGCTGTGGCATGTAGGATTCGTGGGATTTGCGGGGTGGATTGTGGATTGGAGAGAAATGGTAAAGCTTAAACCTACTAAGTGAGATACAACAAAAGAGACTTACGCGTATAACGAATGGCGGCAAAGTGTCTACTGCATTGTCTCTGCGCTTTTGGCGAAAACAAAACAGACAAACGATATACAACATAACACGCTCGGGACTGATGTCTGAGCTTTGGCTGAGCTTAGTTATATATTATGTATATATATTTTTTTTATTGTTTTCTTTTCAAGGCTGAGCTGAGCTGATCTTAGCTGGTAAGGATGAACTGGGCGAGGGCGCTGCTCCTTATTTTTGTTCGGCCATCGCTAGTTTATCTGTGGCTGTCCGATACCAAAAACTCCAGTCGCAGTTGCTCTTTTTATGATTTGCATGCAGTCGAAATTGTTTTGCTTTTACCACCAACATATCACTCAATCAGTCAATCAATCAATCAGTTCACCACCTCAAGTCCTCATACTTCTGCCATTCCATACCAACTCCGGTTATATTCTCTGTGTTTTTGTTAGGAAGAGTAGTGGTTTGTTTTCGGTTTTCACAATGGTTTTAGTTACATTTTGGGCTGTTGATGGTTTGTGGTATTTTGGGATACGGTTTGGTTGTGGTTTTTGGGTTGGTTGGTTGGATATTTATTTACATATATTTATATATGTTTTTTTTTTTGCGGGGGATATTTTTGGTATGGTCAGTTTTTTGGTTTTTTTTTTTTGGATATACAAAATATAAGTATATATGTGAGTTACGACAACAGACAGTTTTTAAATATTTGGTTTTATTTTTTTTTTTTTTTTTGGAGTAGACATACAAACAGTAGGGTAGAAAGGCGCAGAAAGAAAAAAAGTAAAAGTAAAAAGAAATTACAGCATTAGATACAAATTATTTCAAGTGACCAAGTGATCATCTAATTGGAATTGTTCTCAAGTGACAAGTAGTGGCACAAACAAAGCCAAAATGAAGCACTTGTAGCTGCTGATGGTGTGGTATTGTCCTGGTGTGGTTTGGTGGATGTGAGAGTGTTGGTTAGTTGGGGTTTCTGGGATGAGCAAACGACCACAGGATGGGAAAAAATGAACCTCTTTATGATCCTCATAACTGGCAAGATTTTCTTGCATGAAAATTAAACAAAAAATAATAAATCGCATGATCTACAATATTCTAAACAAAATTTATATTTTTTTCTCTTCACAATAGCGTATATGCATACGTAGGTATTAGCCGATCTGCTTCATACACAAATCAATAAATTAGCCTTTAGATTAAGCCCAGTAAGTTTTTTAGGTATAGCTTACAAAGTAATTACAAAGAATGAGATAATAATAATAATTTTTAAATACACACACAAGCAAAATTAATAATTAAACTTAAACTCGCTTTCGAACACAATGAGAAACTGGCTGATCCAACAATGGGGCATGCATACTGGAGGCAAATATACTGGAGTGGAGCCACAGTAAACGTGATTTGCATAATGTATATGTAAATGAAATGATATTGTACATGCATTGACTTTTGTTTTTACTTTTTATATACATAACTATATAGAGGAAACATTGCTTTTTCTGTTGAATTTGTTGCTATAGCTTATTGTTGCTGCTGTTGCTGTTTGCTGCTTATGTTGCATGTGAAATTGCTTATTAATTAAAGCCAGCTACTGAGCACCTAAGGCATCGATAGGCAGTGAGAGCTTAATGGGAGGCACCTTTCACTAAGCCAAGTGTTAACTGATGATGAGTCAACGACCCAACGACCCAGGCCAAAGCAGCAGGGTCTTAAAACCTTTTAATATGTGGAATTATGGGACACACTATTCACCATTTTTGGAAGTTTCTTTCAATTTTCTGTCACGATGGTTTTTGGCAAGAAGTTGACCAAAAATAATACAAAATAAATTAGAATTTTATAAATTATATAACTGATGAGTTTCCACCTCAGAAATGTCTGTCTAACTTCCATGCAATCCAATGAATATTTTAGTTCACAAAACTAATGACATAAAACAACGAAGATATTCAGGCACGAGACGTTTACATGACCATTTTTTTCGGCGATATATATATATATGGGGATATATATATATATTTATGTAACTAGGTTAGATATGTGTATGTATGTGGTGTATATATGCCGAGGGTTAATTGTATGTATGTTTAAATAAATAATGTATAAGCATGTAACTATGTTTTTAACGTATTATAGTTAATATCGAATTTGCATGACGCTGATTTCAGTTTTTCTTCACTTTCTGTTTGAATTAGATTTCTGTTTCTGAACTGTAACGAAGATGATGATTCTGTTGATTTCGTTTCTTGTATCGTAATCGTTATCGAAGGCATATTAAACGGTAATCAGTAAATATTCATATATGTATATATAGATATAAATGTATGTATCGGTATTATCAGTAGTATTATTATAATTCACTTAAACCAACCCAAGAATGTTGATTTAAGAGTGCGTACCTTGCCACTATCACTGTCGCCAAAGCTGGATGTGGGCGTTGTGGCTAGCCCCAGAGTATCGCCCTGATCCCTCCCGATCGTTCGCCCAGCATTGCCCCCCGTCGAGGCGCTACTGTACCGCCTGGACACGCCCAGCGCCGGGCCCCGTTCACTGGCCGACGAATTGGATGCCGGCGAATGGGCACTGCGTCTATGGTGGTACGGTGCACCCGCGGCGGAGTTCCCGCTCAGCTGGAGATCCTTGCGCAGCGTCGAACTTAGCTGGGCGGCAATGGAGCCGCCGGTGATGCCGCCTTTGCCTCCGCCCTCCCTCGACAGCGAGTCTAAGTGGCGCACTCGCGAACTGATCGTATCCCGTTTCAGCTTGGGTAGCGGTGAATTCTGGAGCACACGCGGGGACGGAGTTGTTGCACCGGTCGGCTGGCTGCGATTACCGCCAGTCGATCCGGATGAATAGGGTGTGGTGGCCAGTGGAATCGAAGACGAGGTTGAGCTCCGACTCGTATTGGTGCTAAGCGAATGGTTCGAGGCGGATGTGTCCGCTCTCCTCAAGCTCTGCAGATTGCCGGTGCTTCGGCTTAGCGAGGATTTGCTGCCGTACGAGGTGCTGCTGGAGTTGTGCGCCGATGGGGGCGATCGTCCCGCCGTTGCAGGTCTTCCGGTTGGTGGTTTGCCCGTAAAATAAGCTGCCGCTTTGCTGCCCGGAAGTGGGATCTTGCTGGGCTTGCTGGTGCTGTTAAACTTGCGGAACGCACTTTGCCTCGTATTTGAGGCGTCAAAGGGACTCACTCCGCCGACACTGGTGCTCATCACCCGGGCAGCAATACTACTGGGTGTGCTGCTACCCACGGGACAAGGACTCGCAGTGATCGTCTTGCTCAGGGTGGAGTTCGGTGTTCGCATGCCTTGCTGCTGTTTTTGCTGCTGCTGCTGCTGCTGCTGATTCTCGTGCTCATGCGCCGACTCTGTACTGCTGCTGTGCTGCTGCAGTTCGTCCATGGCCAGCGGCACCATTGCCTTCATGCTGGGCGTGCTGATTTGCGTAACTGGCGGGGCAGGCATGGCCGTCGATGTGGAGTCCACCGAATCCGAGACTCCGCGACGACTCAACATCAGAGTGGTGGAAGCCGATGAACGATTTGTCTCGTAATCATGCTGGGAGGAGTTTAAATACGAATTGGTAGTGCTATTGCTCGCCTGGAGGCGTGATTCCACGAGACGCAACTGCGCCTTGGTGCCCTCCAACTCGATGCTTTTCTCCTCCAACTGATAGCGTAGATGCTCAGAATCTTCGAAGCTCTTGTCCAGCCGCTTGGTCAGCTGCGTCTTGGACTTGCTGGATGATTCCAGCTTCTGAGCCAGCACTTGGTTCTGAACGGACAATGTAAGCAGATGTCGCTGCAGCTCCAACACATTCGTCTCCAGCAGAATGGCCGCAAAGCGCTTGGAATCTGTTAGCCGGCATTTGGAGTTGCGCGCCCCCGGCGTGCTAACAATGCCATCGAGGCGACCCAAGGACTGCTGCTGCTGCTGCTGTTTCTTCAAGGTTGCTATATCACTGCTGGAGCTTTGATGGAATGCTTCCTGAGCTGGCTGATCAAGGACGACCGGCTGGAATGTGTTGTGGATGTGGCTGTTGGTGTTGCTACTACCAGCCGATTGGCGACTGCCATTGGAGAGCACCGTGGTGGCTGAGGATAGAAAGTTGCGTTGACTGGAGAAATCCGACTGACTGGCGCTGAAAGTAATGAACACATATATTTTATATATAATTTATTTTAAAGATTTGATTTCAATCTACCTGGAAGAGCTCTTGCTTTGTTGCTGCTGCATCTGTTGCAGTTGCTGCACCCGCGAGCTCAGCTCTAACTTCTGCGCCATGGCCAGCTTCAGCTGCTCCTCGAGATCCTTCTTAACGCCGATCAGTTCCTCCACCTGGTCGCTCATCTTCGCCGCCTTGATGCGCCCCGTCAGAGTCTCAGCCTCCATTTCGGCCAGCTTGTCCAGCAATCTATCGCGCTCCTTGCGTAGCTGTTTAATATCCTCGCGGTTCAGACGCTCCACCTGCTCGCGGAACTGTTGGGGCGTCATGGCCTTGGAGCCGCTTCCCTTGCTGTCGCCCTCCTTCTGGCCATCCTCCTGCTGGCGCTCGTAGCTCTGCAGCTGCTCCACCTCCTCGCGTAAGCGATTCGACTTTCGGTGTATAACGTCCAGCAGGTTAAGCAGCTCATCATCGGATTCCGCGCAACTAAGCCGATTCGCCGCTATGGCCACCTGCTTTTAATCGAAAATGAACAATTATTTATTTGAAGAAATTATGGATATGCCAGGGAAAGACTCACCGTCATAGCACCGTTGGTAGAGGAGGCACTGTGGCCCTCCTTGGAGGAACTGGTCTCCGTTGAGAAGCCGGAGTCTTGGACAACGCTCCCGTTGTTGTTCTCTCCGCTCTTTGGCTCTTTCTTGCCGCTGTGCGAATTGCTGCGGCTGCGTGTCAGCGACGAGGACGAAGCCTCCGCCCCGGAGGAGGAGTTAGCTGCCGTCGCCGACGACGTGGACGGTTCCTTGTGCGACAATTTTCGCTTCATGCGTATGCCTGGCTCCCATTCGCGTCTGCTGGGTAAAGAGTTTGCAGAAAAAAAATATAATTATTATTATAAGCTGACCATTACCGCCTCTTACGATCGATTTCTCTGACTCACCTGGTGGCTAATGAGGAGCTGCCGCCACCCACCGAGTGACTGCCACCCATGGCCCCTACCGAGGAGGTGGGTGTCGACGGTGTGGCGGACATGGAGGCCATCTTGTGCTTGAGATCGGGAAAAGTTTCGATGACCAGATCCCGGAACTCCAGCAGGGCACCGACCTCGTGCTGCAGCTCCTGCAGCGACTTGGTCTGCTCGCTGTGGATATTGTGATGGCTGCCGTAGCTGTTGCTGTAGGGCGTATGGTGGCTAAGATGGTGGTGGTGGTGCAAGTGGTGCGGGTAAGTGGCCCCTACGACCACGGTCGCTGTGGGCGAGGCGGTCACCGCTCCTCCCGCCGCCGCTGCTGCCACTGCGCTTGCCATCAGATGGGGATGGTGGGCACTGCTGCTCATCGGCAGGCACTCCATGGCCCCGCTGGCCAGGTCAGTGGTGCGCAAGGGTCCAATGAGATGGTGATGATTCCCGCTTCCGCTTCCGTTCCCGTTACTTTGACTGTGGTGGCTGATGCAGCTTCCGTCCGTTTTGCTGATGCCATGCGTTGCGGGTAGATCGAAGCCTTCATTCTGCAAAGATAGAAATTGTTAATAGATTCCACCAAGTAGTCTTTGAAATAGTTACATTCATAAAACATTAAATAAAAATTTCCAATAAATGATTAAAATTTAAAAATATAAATATTTGTATTTAGGGAATAGTTTTAGAGGCACTCCGATATATTCTAGCGTAGCACCATGATTCCCATTAACGTTACCCGCCTCATCTTTCGCGACCTCCGCTCGTTGTCTCAGATTTCCAAACCGATTTGTAAGTATTGACTCAACATGATCGAATTGATCCACTAATTAATCAAATCTTTCAATCAAAACCGTGTCGCAGTTCAGCTCAGTTCAATGTTTCTGAATACACAACCCATTATGAAACATTCTGTCAGGCCACCACTGATTTACATAAAACATTTCTCAACGGTAAGCATTTCATCTCATACTCATTTATTCCGCTTAAAAAAATGTCTACATTTCCTTTCAATATTTGACTCACGCATGGGCCAAGAAAATCCAATGAATCATTGTTGTTTGGGTTTTTTGATGGTCAAGTGCGATGGGCGGGAGGGCCTATACAGCCTATAGATCGGCTCAAATCGACGAAAGTCATTATCGGGAGCTTTACATAAGGGCCCAGTGGGACTGGCTGTTAATTACTCAAGGGGAAAACAAAACGCATTGCGTTACCTCAAGTAAATTGAATTGATCGCTTCATGGTGCATGGGGCAATCGCTGGGGGAGCCAGCGCTGGGGGATCGTGGAGTTCAGGAGCAGTGCGAACGATTAGTGAATGACATACAAATTATGATTGATGAATTGCATCTGAGAGGCACAAACGATGGATCGCCCGCTGGCTGGCTGGCTGGCGACCCGCGGAGAAAACTGTAGCAAAAGTGCAGCTTAATGCAACATCTGTAAGTGCAACACCAATCGATGCAGCAATTTGTGACAATCACGCTGTTTGTTTGTCCCAGACCATGACTATTCAATGCAGCCCCACCAAAGTCAATGGACCGACTCAAGCCCGGGCTTAAAAACTCAAACTAACTCCAAACTAGAACAGGCCACAGATGGCCGGGTCGGGCCAAGCCAAAGTAAAAGTCGTTTTTCTTTTTGGTTTTATTTTTCCCCTTTTTTTCCAGCATCTGCTCTGGAAAAGCAACCAGGAAACTGCACACTAAAAAATATGTAGAGCAGTTAAATAAATGTATTTAAATTTTTATGAGTTTGTAAGATATTTGACTGCAGTTTTAACGATAAGAAAACCTATATATTTTCATTATAAAATATTTTTATAATATTTTTTAAGTCAAAAACTATTTTTCTCTGTCTTAAAATCGCCGCAACGATTTGTTTGTCAACCGGGTGGAAAGCTTTCACTGAACGAGAATGTTTCTCGAGCAGCGGCAACTCAATTGATTGGCAAAATACTTTCACATGCAATAAACATAAATTTGCCTGGCGGCAGCACCAGCACCACCACCAGCAGCAGCAGTTTTGTCGGCCGGCTGGCTATTGATCAAACAAACGTTGGCGAGTGCCATGTACCGTGGTATATGCCACAATAATATATGTGGCAATAGTTGAGGGGGCAGCAGGGTACAAAGAAAAAACCAGGCAACTGGGTTGTCTGTTGTTCTCGACCGGTAAGAAAAAGTAAAAGAGACGAGACTCAAGTCTTCGAGGGTTGGGTAAAGAAAAATAAGTTTTTTGATTGCATGCAGCCTGATAGCCTGGTCGGAAATGTTGGTCAGCAGCGGCAAACCTAATGGCAAAATCATTGCAAATGAAGCATGAAAATTGGCCCACATTCACATGACTTGGCTGGGCCATTTCATTATTTAATAGCTAATTAACGGAGAGGGGCCCACAGGAAGCATAACTCATAATTTCATGGCTTGCATAATAATCTCAATGCACTTTTCCTACCATTTTTTTTCTCCACATTTTTGTTTTTATATTTTTAATTCAACCTTCTTTTTGTGTTTTTCATTTTGGCCGACTTGCCTGTGGAGCGTGGCGAACATCAAAGCTTGGGAAGTGGCAGAGAAGTCGCATTGAAGATCATGTAATTATATAGTAAAATCCATTGTCAACCACGAAATTGAAACCGAACAATTCAAAACTCGTCTCTGTCACTCCAAAACCGACTAGAGCTGAGCTCAACGAAAAAAAAACATCTGCTTAATGTCGGGGGACTGTCATATCCAGTCGAGCATTGGTATTGGCTTTATGAATTCGGAGTCTCATTGCTCAATTAACTTGTGGATCTGGCCTTTTGGCCCGACGGCCCGAAACTAGCCAAAGAGGGGCTCGACTTTGTGGCCCAACAATAACAAAACTTCATATTCATATTGTGGCCGTCTCATACAATGCCTTTCGAATACCCATATGCAAATCACAATCACTGGCATTCGACTATAGACACAAGTGCTTCCTTGTCACTCGAACGAGGCGTCTGTCACTGTTTCTTATTTTTTGAAGTTTCTTTTTTTTTTTTGAAGTTGTATCTTCTTGAGCTGCGCCTCGTTGGAGATATGAATGGGTGGCTTCTGCACAGTGGGCTGTAAAGTAAAGCCTAATTTTCAAGGTGTATCTTTTCGATACCCTATAATTAGTCAGTTTTAAAATATTTTACAAGGTCCTAGTTGTAAAATATTGATAGTAATTAAATGTAATATTTGTTTTTGCTTTCAATTAATTGTAGAACAACCCACTGTGTGCCATGAACCCAATCAACTCAACATCATCATCATGCCGCTTGTTGTTGCCGCTGGCATCGTGGGCGCAAACTATCATCTCCTCGCAGCTGCCACGCATTGCTGATTCTCCAACGTTTATTACTCGCCGGCAATTGGGTTGATCATCATCAACATTGTGCACCATGACAGACGAGAAAAAAACTGAATAAAAATATTAAAAAAATAGGCGACTGACAGACGCACTTGGCCTGGGCGACAGAGCCGCTCAATTAGGCTGCCCACCACTCGAGTACTGCCTGTACAGTGCACTAGTCGGAAAGGTTTTTGGGCTTGCCCGGTGATTAGAAGAACAGCCAACACAGTATGTGTGATATCTTCCCACCGAACAGCAGGAGATTCGACAACCACATGCAGGTTAGGAGGCAGTTCCTCCCTGTGCCTGACACCAACCAGCAATTAACAGACACAATTTCGCAAGAAATCCTACCAGCAAGTGTTCAATAAATCGCAGAACGTTTTTGCCATTAGTGGAAAGTCATGGTTATATTTTGAGGAAGAAAAAAATCAATCAAACAATGACAAATCCAAAAACGTAACCATACTTTCATAATCATTTTTCTTAGTTTTGTTTCTAGTATTTCCCTTTGGTTTCTTGAGTAGTTCAAGGGTTATTGTTATTTCTCTGGGCCACCGACTAGTTTGATCGATTTGTGGTGCCACCATTCCTTCTGCGTATACGTAATATTCCGCGCCATTGCTAAGCCCCAACTTGAGAGCGTTTTCACTGCACTTTGTTTGTTCGTGACACTTAATTCCCAATTTTCTTTCCCTGCCGGATTTAATCTATTTTTAAAACTTGAAAGGGTAGTAAAACATTGACCACAAAATATCCATTATTATTTGTTAGGTATGCTCCGTTTATGATCGAGGGCTAGGCTTACCAGGTCACAGAGAACATAAAGCTGAAAATACCCGAAAAAATTGTAACCCAAAACAGATGTTTGCAATGATCGGAGTTTTTAGTGAACCATAAATTCGCTGATGAAGCACTGATCGTAAAAGACAAAACTTTGTGAGGTCTTTGATTTTTATTGTTTTGAACAGTCAACCTGAATATGGATAAATTGCAGAGATCAAAACCTTCATGTCGGGTATATGGTGGTTATTGGCTTGGAGAAATTCACATTTCTTTGATAGTTTGTTCGATGGTTTTAATTAGGGTTTGGCATGCAAAGCTCGGCGTGGAAAACAACAGATATTTTGGAAGTGCAACCTTATCCTCTACCAGCCAACCCTGTCCCGCCCCTTCATTACAATTAGTGACGGGTGGTTTGCATAACACTCCAATATGTGTGCACTTATGGGGATGCATGTATGTATATAAGTACATATATGCATGTGCTGACGAAGTATAATTATTGATGTAAAACCCTCTGGACCGGCGAGGCGAAACTGGCGGGACTATACGGTTTATTACGGATCGGGAGCGCTTATTAATTACCCGACCCACGAAACGAATCGAATCGAAACCGGGCATGACTTATGGCGTTTTGAACAGTCATCGTTCGGCACATCGACTACGCCAATTTATAGTCGCATGTATTTTCAATTCCAATTCAATTTCAATTTCAATGCAGCAAAAGCATGTTGGCGTCTGGGTTTGGCCACCAGACTCTGCCACCAGCCTATGACTGTGTTACTGCGAATGTGACGCAACTTGGAACAACAGGGTCTCCGGGGTCTTAGTCTGGGGGGCATTGTGCGTTTTCCTACTCTGACAGCCAGAGTTAGATACATTAAAAGACAATTGCAATTGCCCCGGGCCGGGCCTGGCCTGGCCGGGTATATGTTTGCTATCTAAGCCATCTGCAAAGCTGACTTTGGCCACGCCAAAAAAAAAAAAAAAAAAAAATTTTAAGAAAAAATAAATAATAATAAAAACCCGCCATAAGCCATTTCCCATTAGCCGTCATTAGTTTGCCTTTTTGTGTTTGTGTTTTTTGGGGTGTTTCTTTTTTAATTTTGTACAATACTTAAGCATTATCAAAACAACGAAAATTTTTGGGCGCTCACCAAAAAGGTTCGGAACAACAGAGCAAATTGTCGGACTGTTGGTGGCGTTTGCAACACATTTTCCTCCATATGTGGCAACCGAAATAATTGTCTAATGTGTTTGGTGCTTGAAAGCTTTGGTAATCGTCGCAGCAGTCAACGGAACGCAAGTGTTGTAATTAAATTAACAATTTTTCGGTTGTGTTGTTCGAGGCTTCACAAAAGCTGCCAAAAGACAACACTCCAAGTTGTAAAGGAGCTGTTGCTGTTGCTGCTGCAGCAAAGCAACACTTACAACAGCTGTTGCAATGTAAATCGTCGTCTGTCAAATTTCCTCTTTAAGTGTTTACCTTAAGTTATTTTTTTTTTAATTTTATTGTTTTGTTGGCCTTTTTTCTAATTTTTTCCCCTAGTCAATAGTTGTAATTGTCTCAATTATTTTTTGAAATTTAAAATGATAGAAGAAGTAGGATACCTTTTCCCCAGTACTTAGTTTTTATCGTGCCTAGCAACAAGTTAATCAAATTAATTCATCCGGCCATATGCAATAGTTTTCTACTCTGGTTCGTCAACTTTTACCAAACGACCCCAAATGTCCACCATTTAGTAACTGGATACCCGCAGTAAATAACCGAAAGGCATAACTATTTATAATGTCCCGTCAACGAGCAATAGGCCACCGTTATTATGCAATTACAAAAAATCCTCAAAAACAAAAAAAAAAATACAATTTAATTAAACACATAAATTATGCACAAGTTGTAGAGCAAAAACTGGCCAAAGTTAATAACAACTTGGTTAAGACATCTAAAGACCGCTATCAGGAGACTACGGTGGGATGGCTAACAAAAATGTTGCATCAAAATATGCCAAAAATAAATGAGAATTTAATTATAATCATAGAGATGCATGTCATCATGTTGTTAACTATTCATTAAGCGAGCAATCTCGCTGGAGGTTTTTAATTTGCAAAAGAGATGACATTTTTAATTGTTTCCCACTTTCAGATTGGCAAACTGTTATAAGATTCGCAATTTCCATCTATGTAATTATGATTAAAGACCATCTTTAAAAGAATTCATCCAATAATTAATTAATTATCCGAAACACAATATGGACTAGACACCACTGTACTCTGGTGGTTTTTTGAAAAACCGCCGTCTGTGTTTTGTAGACCGAAACCCACCGTTAGTCGGCACTTTGCATTAAATTAATTAACTACTTTAAATTTTAATTGCACCTTTGGCACAAGCGCTCTTGTCTCTATAACTATTACCGTACATTTGGGACTAAACTTTCGCCTGTCCGCCAGTCTGTCTGTCTGTCCGACAAAAGATGATGATCACCATACACCATGATGATACGATAAACGTGAATAAACGGTTTTGGATGGGTTATCCTTGGGGGAACTCCTCGCGGGAATATCCACCAACACCGTATCTGTTGCCACGTATCTCTGTGTATCTGACACTGGCACTTTCGGTGCTGGCCTGGCTGTCGGTTTTAAGCCAACGGGCACACCTCTTGCGCTGTCATTTGCCAGCGATTTCTAATCGATTTTCCGGCGCTGGACTGGCCTGCCTCTACCTGACAACCAAACTAAACGAATACACGGTTACACGGCTGCACGGCTTCGTTTTCCTCCAAAACAATAGTTGTTGCATTTCGCTTTCGGGTTTTGTCAATATTACATTGTGTTTGCATCCCATTCCCATCCCCATCAACATTAACAAAACAAAAACACTATTTTGCTGGCCCTCCCCGGAACTTTCACACAATTTTCACACTTTTGTGCGGGCTCGTTCTGTTAATTAGCATTGGCTATATAATTTCGGGAAGCCCGGATCTGATCCGCAAAGTGGTCACGCGATAACTGGAGTTGACCACAGCTCGATTTCCACCGGAAGTTGACCAATTTGTACACATTTTGCACGATTTTCTTTTTTTATATATATATTTTTTTGTTGTTTATAGTCAGCGTCTTTGATTTCAGTTCTGGCCACTTGTTTGTATATTGATTTTTGTTTGCTTTTCTTTCATACTAAACGACTACGTCCCAAATAGTCGGGCACGCCCTTTTCCGCATTACTTGACTTGCATTAATTTCGCTGTTCAATGCACTTTTACAAAAGGCAACATCAGAAATAGACTCTGGCTTTTGCGCTCCCCAAAGTTTTAGTTTTTTTGCCCGCTCATCTGTTGCTTTTTTTTTTTTTAATGTGCCAATGACTACACGATTGTGCGATTACACACTGCAATCTGTCAATGCATCCAACCAGAGACACCCAGATATATATAGAGGAGGATGGGGGAATGTCTGGGGGATATGGTAGAGTCAGTCAGCCACCCCAGCAATCGATAGAGCTTCATGTTTGTGCGCTGCACTGCTTCGCCTCATTCAGCTTAGTTTGTCAATCTTTGAACATCCGGTGGTAACGTTTCACTTTCGGAGCTCTCGCAGCTCTGATTTATTTTATAAACGAAAACGAAAACGAAATACATATTATATTTATTATGTGCAGTTTGTCAGCACCTCGCCGAACCAGCTGCGCCCACCTGTGGGCCGGCCACTCTATTCAAATGTATGCAAAATACGTTTAGTCGCTTGACGATAGGCCAAAAATGGCGACGCAATTTAAAAGCGCATTGCTGAATTGCCTCTTGGCTTTGTATGGCTTATCGGGAGTTGTTGGCTGATAACCACATATAGCCAGCCCAGCCTGCCTGCCTCGCTAAATGTTTTCTTTTAGCCCGGCCATTTGATAATTGTTTGCATTTCGCCGCTGACATTTGATAAGATTTCGTCGAATGATTACTCATACGCCGTGTGACACACATCCAAATACGGTCGTACTGCGAAATAATGCGAAATGAAAGCTTAGAGAAACTAAAGCCAAAGGCAATTATAGTTTACAAATCGATATTGGGGACAGACATCAGAATCAGACTGATTGATGACTCAAAAATGCAAATGGCATTTACATTCTATATGGCTTCCCCAAGAATTGCAATTCGTTTTGATCAAAACTAACTAACGAAAACAACATTCCCTGGCCATTTTGAGGGTGTGAAAACCCAAGTAATAAAACCACACTAACTGGCAGTGTCGGATGCCTTAGCCTTAACAAGATGTGACAAATTTTTATCGCATAGTCGTACGTAACCGCAACAAAAAAAAGAGCTGTCAACAGAAAAGCGTGAGGGACCCCAGACTGGGCTTGTGTCTTCTTTTCCCGGGGCCCATGATCTTTGACATCCCTCCCCAAGCTCAAAAAAAAAAGTGCAGCCACAAGAAAAACACACATTTACTTGGTAAACTTATATAGAAACCATTTATATATATATATAAATGAAGCTATACGGCCCGCAGCTTTGTTTAGTTGTTACGTTTTGCCGGCACAACGACAATGAAAAAAAAAAAAACTTTCACTTTGTCATCAGACAGCAATAGAAATAGCGTTAAAATCTTTTTTCTTTAATTTTTTTTCTACAGCTGCAACAAAAGCCCTGTCGGTCAATAGTAAAAATATGAGCAAATAATGAGCTTAGAAAATTTTACGATCCAACAAGAGTAAAGGAAAATCGAGGGGGCAGTGAAAAAAATTTTATAGCTCGGAAAAAAGTGATCATTTCTTTGGGTTATACTAATTTTAGATTTGAAAAAATTTAATTTTAAATTGAGAAAATAGTTATAAGGAGAATATAACATTGGATGTGATATAAAGTGATCCCAGATAAACTTAAAAATTTTTCCCTGTGCTGGATGCAACCAGTATTGTATGACGCAAAATGGGGGAGAAGTGAGTGCCAGCCTAGTTGGATTTGGCACTTCTCTGCTCGAAACCATGACAGTTACGATTCAGGGCCGATTGACGGCTGGCGAGTGAGCCAAATAAAATTGTCGATAAAGCGGCGATAGTGTGAAATGGCCATGGTCGAAACCTGGACCCCTGGAGACACCGATAGAGATATATTGTGGAAAAAAAAAACAACGAGTGCAGAGAGAGAGTGACAAGCTGGTAGGAGATAGCGCAATCACGGATGGTTCCATAACGAAATCCAAAGTTCGCCCCCCAAATGAATTATGAGCCATGACGCCTTTATGGTCTTCAGCCATTAAAACTGATTTTTTCATTGTGTCCGCCATTCCGCCATTGTGCTTGTCCAGAGTGTTTTGACCAGGAAAAAAAATAACAACGCCAGGGCATAGACAACAACGAAAAAAAATCAGCGCCGCCAATGTGAAAATAATCAAAATGGCTATACGGCTCTTAACTGGATTTGCCTAAGCCGGGCCGAAAAGAAGGGGTTTCTATGTTGCCAACAGGCAACATTTGAACCGTTTGGCAATTGGCACGAAAAGATGCGTGAGACGTCGCCAAAGATGGTCGATATTGAGTGGGCTTTATTGCCAAGTCTCAAATGCCAGATTTGGCTCAGTCACTGTGAAAAATTATAGAGTTAACCGGCAAGCGATCATTAGACAAGCACTTCGCAAAAAAAAAACAAAATCAAAAAAGTGTTGCCCCACAAAAAGTCATTATAAAAAGTAAAGATGATCTAATAGTCAATTAGCCATGATGACTTAATATTTGCTTAACAAAAAAAAACTATATATAAATTGTTACAAAAATAAACTAATCTTGATATTATAATTTTCTTAAGAAATTAAGTTATTACCAAAAGTGGATAATGAATGATATTTTCAGGTTAAATAATCTGAAAAGAACTGAATTTCTAGAACCAAGTTCATGGGAGTTCATTTTTAAATTCAAATGTTAATTAGGTGTTATTTTCTGTTGCAATCTTCTCAGTGGTGACGACCATCTCCATTCCATCTCCACCTATCCACAGCCCACATAACATATATGGAAGACCACGAAGTGGACGCCTCCAAAGTGACAGCAAACACGCGACAGGTGAGGCCTACACGTAGATGATTTATTTTTAGGCAGGACTTTGGTGCAAATCGCTGGCACTTGAAACGAATTCAAGCAAATTTATTAAGGCAATTATTTGATTGCGGCATATGTTTAGGCGCCTTCGAGCGTCGAACAACCTGCCAAATTTGGTCAAAATGACAAGTGGCCCGAAAGCCAGACGAGCCAAAAACATAAGCTAAATATTTATGTAAACCGGCATGTATATTTTTTTGCAAATAAGTTTGTGTAGGATAATCAATTTAACTGTCGACCAGGTTTTCAATTTGCCGCTTTGATCGGCTTTCCTTCGACTGTCGATTTTTGTTTTTCCCCTATTTTATTTTTTTAACAGAAAATTTACATAATTTTTCGTCGGATTGACGGGGCTGTTGGTATGTTATGTTTGTATTTATGTCTAGGGTGGCTCGGCTAGGCCACATTTGGCTATAGCCTCGTTTGTTTATAGACCCAATTCAATTCGCATTCATGGCGAATTCAATTGAATTACCCCAGGGAAGGGGATCGGATCGGGCAATAAAGCATCATATACGGCTTCTTTGGCATTTTGTGTTTCATAAATGGCTTGATGGTTAATTTTTATACATGCCGATGCCGATGCCGATTCCGACCGATTGTTGTGGATTATTATGTTTGGGATCAATTTATGGCTCTGACATTTGGATGGACATATATGGACCGAGGAAGCATTAAGTGTACTCCGTCTTCTGTGACAATTATTAATGGGAAACTGTTTAATTTAATTATGGGAAAAGCTGTACGCCTTTTCCCAAGCCATTAGTGAGCGGGTTTCATGCAGCCACTATAGGTTAACCTTTGCCTCAGACACCTGCCAACCGCTTCCGGCCATCAAACAAAATTAATTATAGTCGCAAAAAATATAACTAATTATTTATTATAACCAGTAACTGGCAGAAAATAATTTGCATTAAAGTGTCCAAAAAAAAAAACAAGCCCCAAACAAGAAACTAATTATAAATTGCTGTAGCTAACAATTGTATTTATAGCAATTTTTGTTAAATTTTGTTTGTATTTATAACCGGAGAGCAGGTGCATTCGTCACTATCAACCGGTCAACTGCAACTGACACTTTGGGCAGAGTTTTCATCGTGCGATTATTAATAGCAACTTTTCACTTTTTTGCACAGCGGAAAATGTCACTCAAAGTCAGAGAGGAGTGATTTTCCGTACTCTGCCGGTATCGACCAAACAGTTTTGACGTCAACAGCGCAGTAAGCCTCAAGGATAGGTTTTATTTTCCGCTTTTTTTTCCTTCGACTTTGCAATAAAGCGAAAATAAAACCCAAAACCCGCAAACCAATTGAGTGGTTTGAGGCCAAATTAATGTTGGATTATAAATTTGATTTAAATCTTTAACCCGACAGGTGTGAAAGTGAAATTCTTTATGACACTCAAATAGGCTAAATCCTAAATCAGATTTAAGAGTCTAAGATAAGCGTGGCTAGGCTTATGTAATAGCGTATTAATGTTAAAACAATCAATTAAAATAAATTTACTATTTTTATGACTGTCAGACTTGTTTCATAAGGGAATGTGTCTTTTTTTCTTTAATTAATCTGAAAGCTTAGTGGAAGCTACGCTGTTTGACATTTGTAGTTTGAAATGTTTGCAAATTCCCTGAAAAGAACTCTCGTTCGTAGAAAGCCAACGTCTTATCGCAAAGTGAATAAAATTCAAAGCCGGGCCAAAAGCTAAAATCAATCCGTCAATACAGCTGACATGTGTGAAAGTGAAATTCCGATGTGTTAATGAAGCTCAGAAAGCAAAGAGAAAATGGCATTACACAAATAGAAAGATAGAAAGAGAAAGATATCCCCGAGCTGCCGCCCGTTGATAAGACCTATAGACCAAGACCCCGGCTTGTCGGCTCTGAGCAGACAACTGTTATAAACCGCTTTTAGGAATTTTGCCGGCAACGCCTCGTATCTCGTATCGTCGTATTGTATGTAGTACCCCCGCCGCCAGGCTTGCTGGATTGAAGTCTTTAATGTGCCATTGTTTGGCGAGAGATTTCCCAAGGCCTTGCCGCGACTGAAACCGCGAATGAGACATAAAGCTGCCATCTACTGCCTTCACTGGCGCTGACTAAACTGTGACTAAATGCAGTTAAAGCCGGGACCCGGCCAAAGACAGCTGTACTTTTCGTAATTGCCAGTTATTAAAATCTTGCCATCATCTCAAGCGAATTAAATCTCGAAGGCTGTCCATGAGGCAGCTGTTTGTTGGATTTCAGGGAAGTATTACTCTTAAAGCCAAAGAACCTTTCCAAAAAAAAAAAAGAGAATTGCCAAACCTAAAGCTACCACAGAACCAAAAAAATAATATTAATTATAAATTTTATTCAAAACTTAAAGCCACAAAAGATCGGCAGCCCGCCCAGCTGTTGGCCAGGTCTCTTTGTTTTTTTGACCACTTTTTTTTTGTTGTTTCGATTGTGTTTAATAATCAGATATTGCGCTCGGCCTTTTGTGGTTAAAGCTGCTATAGCTGCTGCTGCTGCTGCTGCTGTTCGATTGGCAGACAATGACCTTTTAACATGCCGCTTCAGTGCTCACTCAAGTGGAGTCTTTGCACATAGACACTCGTAGCTATATATCGACTATGACTTGTAGTATGTATAAATCTCGAGTGGATATTCAATTTGAAATGCATTTTTCGCAATTTGTTTTAGCAGTTCGTTTGCATGGTCGTGATTCGCAGTGGCAAATATTTGTCTGTCTAATTTCAACATTAATTTCTGCCATGCAAAAACCTGGCTGGCGAGCGTATTAATTGAGCTCAACTGGCTGGCTTTGGCGACTTTGGTGCTTTGTGGCTTTAGAGCCAAGCCGCCGCATTTATTTATTACAGTAGTCGCATATTTTATATTATAAGCCTTTGTTTGTTGCCTACAGCTAGCTAGCTTGTTTGACTAAACCAACAACATGCAAACAACATGCTTGGTTGCCTTTGTTGCCATTTTATTTGTTTGTTTTTTCTGTTTTTTTTTTTTCTCTGCAGCTTTATCGATAGTAGCCTTGGGAGCATCTAACTGGCTATCATCCATCTATCGCCGAGTGTTGTAATTGGCCGCCTATTAATAATGATTACCAGCGAAGGAGAATAGAAATAAAAATACGTTGGACGTTGATTAGTTTTGGTTCTGACAGTTTCTAGCAACAAGTCAGTGCTATTTATGTTGGTTTGCTTCTCTCTATCTCGTGGCTTATTTATAGACCTGATTCTAAACACGTCTGTTAATGTTGCTGCTGCCTCTTCCATTGCAGTTGCTTGCAGTTTTTTTTTTTTTTTTTTTTTTTTTGTTGTATGGGAAACGCGTTGAAATGAAATGAGTGCAAAATCAGCAGCCCCAACGGGGCGTATGAGCAACAATGCACAAAAGCGGCAGCCACAATAACACAGCCGGCTGTCTGCCTGGCCTGGCCTGGCCTGGCATAATAAACAACTGCAAAGTAGCACGAAGCGGCAGCTGGCAAAGGAAACTGGCAAAAAATGAAAGCCATCTTCAGCAGAAACATTAAAAGCAAAAAATCGAAGTGGTATCACCCTTTCTGAAGTGATTCATCAAACGAATTTTTGCGCAACTCCGTCCACAGTAGCCACTGCCACTTGAGACTTGATAGAAAAGAAAACCCCAACGAAAGTAGAAAGCCAATTGTAAAAGTTTTCAAATGAAAAGATATGCTAAACAGAACTAAGATATTTAATATTATAATACTAATCGGTAAGATCTAACTATAATACAAAATATATTATAACACCCACAAGTCCAGGCAAGGGCATGAGAAATTGAGTTATTAATTCCAGTGAACTCTGGTAGCTACGAAGTGAAAATATTTCAACAATTTTGCGGTGCAGTTGCAGCCTGGTTATTGTGTAGCCTTTGTAATTTGCATGCCAAAACGCAGAAAACAAGAAAACAAAAAACAATAAACTACAAATTATACAAAGAAAAAAAATGAAAAAGAAATGCGAGTGCCTGGCTTGGCTAATAAGCAACAAAAAAAAACATAGTATGGTGGCGAAGAGCAGTGAACCTTGCCCCGAGGAAAGTGAAAACTCTAATGACGTAAGAAAAACAAGAAAATAAAAAATCATAAAGCGAAATTTTTGGACACAATCAGAGAGGTTCTTTAATTAGATTTACGATCTGCCAACAAGAAAGTAGTCGCAAAGCAATTTTTATTAGTAAATAAAGTATAATTTTTTATGAATTTATTTAACGATTGCAACAAGCACTTTTTGACCTGAAGCTGGCACGTTTTCCATCATTAAAAATTATGATTGTGTCGTTAATGCAATGCTAATGAGATGCCATTACGGTTATGGCCCACGCATTGCCAAAAACGAGGATTTCTCCCTAGGCACCATTGTCTAAGCCAAGCCAAGCTCTTTGGTCTGTGGGTATAGCCCAGTTATTAGCCATGCAACAGAGATGATAATTAACACCTTTTCCGACATATACTACATATATATATATATATATTTATGTGTGTATTTAATTAATGATATGGCCGACGTGCAAGTGACAACCCCACGTATCTTAGCCAGTTAAAACGAAGGCGGAAATGTGCGGCGCTTAGTCAGCAGGCGGCGGCAACCGAGTCAGAGATGGCAACTTTGCCATCTGACGCATGCAAATTAACGACGTACCACCGAAAGCCACAGACAGTGCTACTGCAACTGCAAAAGGTTAATAAATAAAATTTACTTAAAATATTGGCGTATAAAAATAGCCAGTAAGTAACACTGACACTTGCCAGCTAAGTAATTTATTTTTTAAAGGCTGGTTTCATAGTCTCTTCGAGGTAATTAAACTCACACTTTATTCAAATTTTAAACTTTAGTTGTTTTGTAAAAATAAAGTAAATAAAATCCTTAAAATATATGATTCCCAAAGTGAAGGGTCAACAAACTGTATGCAGCAGGTTGCAGGTTGCCCGGCCAAGTCGTGGTCAAACGGTGGCCAACAGTGGCCAATGGCTAATGGCCGACACCAAGTGGCAACGGGCAGGCAGGCAGACTAACTAACCAGCAAGCGGCCAGCGGGCCAGCCCAAGCACTTTGCTTATTAAAGTACAACAGCCATCGCTGTACATCGGCGAGAAATTTATTATGATGATATTGTGTGCATAAAACCAAGCAACAATGAGGGGAAATTTATTATCGCTGCGGCATCGAACAGCTTTGGCTTTGGTTTTGGTTTTGGTTTCGATTTTATGCCTTCCAGCCACCATGAAAGTTGCATTTAACGGAAGGGCCGGCAATTGCACTCTTGGCCATGCCATTGCCGCACCAAAGACAATGCATTCAAATTGTAATTCTCTCCATTATTTTTGTATTTTTTTTCTTTCTTCACTGAAAGTTTTCCGAAAGGGCGGGCTTTGCGTTGGTGTTTGTTTTTTTTCTTTTAACCGCAACACTTTCGTTGAAGGGGGCAACAACGTGTCGCATAATCGACGAAACAGTAAAACGGGAAACGGGAAGGGCCCCCAGAGATCTGGCCAAAAAGACAGAGGACTCTCAACCACAACAAAGCTGTCGGGGCGGCTATGGGAGATAGTCATGGCCAAAGGCGATTGTGGCCAAAACACCTGGAACTTTTACAAGCTTCCTGGAAGAATAAACCTCCATGTAACAGGGCAAAATTGTCGCTTCAGGCAACTCAAAATTATATAAACAATTTTTAATATCTGTTAAATTTCCGGGAAATTATTTCACTTCCGAGAACAAAGACACAATAACCCTTTTATAGTGCATTTATAAACTCATTACACCCACTTTTATGGTTAGTTTTTGGAACCAATTCATACCAATTCCTATTTAGATGAAGTGATGTATGATTATCGCAGAGCCAACGCCTGGATAAATATAGTGTATCAAAGGTAATGGTACACCGGGCAAGCTGAAACTAAAAAAAAAAAATTACATGGCTGATGGAAGGAAAAACAAAAATGAATTGTGGTTACATTATAAACGGGCGACTGAACAACAACTACTATGCCAAAGAGAGCTGTAGCTGTCAGTTCCCCGGCTGGGGAACCAACCTCTCTGACGAAGGGCGCCGGTAGAAAATTTTTGCCGCTGCCCGAGGCTGTTTTGTGGCCACAGAAAATATATATACATATGTATAGGCACCAAAAAAAAAACTACATAAGCCATATTGTTGTGGCATGAATACCCATAACCGAGGTTGAGGAACAGCTGACTGCACACACACATAAAAAAAAAAAAATATAGGCAACTGAAAGTGCAACAAGACAGTTGTTAAAAGCACTCTTTATATGCACATAATAACTTTTGATTGCCATTTGCTTATTTGGAGCATTATTTAAGTTTCATTAACAAATAGTAAATTGCTTTCGAAAGTACACCGCACCGAATGAGTGACTGAGTGAGTGAATATGAACTCGCCATTCGCAGACAGCCGCGACAACGTTTGATTGACGCTCTGGCCAGTTGCGTTTGGCTAAAAATTAACCAAACGGCCAGCCAGACCAACACTTTCGCCCGGGCCGGGCCAGGCTTGGCTTGGCCTGGGCAGGCATTTCTTTTCTTGTGGACTGTCTTGGTATTTCTATAGAGATTTCACGTGCTGGCCAACGAGCCAACAAGCAAGCAAGTAAGCCACCAGATAGACGCCAAAAGGCAAAAATATTCATTTCATTAAATTTAATATTTTCATTAGCAGACTTTCAGATGGTTGGACAGGCGCAGACAGACAGATCCGCGACCGGAGATAAGCCTATCCAAAAAGGGGGTAAACAACTACAATGGCTGACATTATTGTGACGGCCGGACGGAGATTTATGTTTTAATTGCCAACCTCCTTTTTATCTCATTTTTGAGTGAATGAAAGTGCGGAAAGCTCTCCACCGTCAGCCGTCAAAGGAAAGGATCTGGCGGATAGGAATGCCTTACCATAAACGCCTTTCAAGCTCGACAACATAAAACATTTTTGAAATATCTCAATACTTGTAGCTCCTTGCTTTCTCAGGCTTACAAGGCCACTTAATAAATCCTCTATTCAATATTGTTATAAGAACAAATCAAGTGCCTCCAACACTTGATGGGTTAATGACCATCCAGATCAAAAACCTCCCGGCAATTGGTGCGTTCACCTTGCCCGCCGGTTTCTCGATTGAAGATAACCGAAACCCCCAAAAAATAAAGCGGTTTTCGTATTAACTTTGGATCTTTGTTACACAATCGACCGCTGACGCAAGTATCGAAGGCGAAAATCGAAAATCGAAGATGAAAAGGCCCAGGCCCAGTCCGCAATGGCTGGGCTGGCATGACTAAGGAAATCGAAATGGCAAGAAAGCAAGCAGCTTATATGGTTCGGCTTAGTTCCGGCATAATTTAGCACCAATTTCTATTTGCTTTTCACTCGGCTAATGGGACGGCGTTTATGCGCCAATACCTAGCACTAACAATTCCCCTAGACGGGGGGGGAAAAAAAATAATGCAAAAACAAGCAAGAGGTCATGGCAAAATGGGTAAAATTGAAACTGAAATTGCCCGGCACTTAGAGCGCGAAAGTCACAAAGCCACAACTTTGCTGCAATAAGTAGTATCTGCCAGATACAATCGCAGAGGGGCTTGCGCATTAAAAGTTAAATTGCATCGCCATGGCAATTGTAGAAATAGCGCAGCACCAGAGCAGCATTGTACACAAAAAACAGTGTACTTTTTTCCTAGAGCCCAGCCATAACAAAAGTTATAATTGCCCCCAGAAGAAGGGTAGGTAAGGGCAGTCCCCGAAGGACCTTGAGCTAATGGAAAAGTTTTCGGGGCCCTACCTTTAACAATTTAGGGCGCGTGCGCCTCTTGGGCCTCTCCATGGCCCTCACTGCTCTTTTTTTTGTTAGCACTTCTAATTGGCTTGACATGCCCCCGGCTGTTCACTGCACTTTGTTGTTTGCAATTCGACAGAGTCAAATAGATTTGCATCGCCACATCGCCTGATGTCTCATGACTTATGGCCTCCCATATCGCATATCGTCCAACGCAAACCCCCACACACGAAAAGCAAGCCAACAGCCGACTACATTTTTGCCGGTTCAATGTCTGTGTCCATTTTCATTGGCGCATATTTCACCAGTCTGTCAACAGTTGGTATCATAAATAAGAGCCAGAGTTCAATTTTCACTTCATAAATAGATTTAATCTACTTTTTATGGAGTTTACAATAAAACACAAATAAAAAGAAGTTCCAACTAATATGAAACTTTCTTCAAAACCCTTTTTTAAACAAAAGCTATAGGCCTTTGTTTAAATTTCATCATAAAAAATAAACATTTCCTGATATTTAACAATTGATAAAAAATAATCTAAACCTTTTTTAGTTATTTTTTTTTTAGACCTTATCTCTGGTCCTTTATATAAACCCCCTTGTCATCATTAAAGTTTTTTTTAAGTAGCTCGAAATTAGCTAAATAGTCAGCACTTTTTTTGTGCTAGTCTGGCTCAATCAATAGGGCTTAAAGGCTTAGCCGTCTTACAAAAAAAATAAACAACTCAAATGTTGTAACAAAACTCCCGAGCCGAGCTAAGCCGGTACTGGGTAGACTACCATTGTCCTCAAGGCACAAAGACTGCGACACTTTTTGGCACTCGTATAAAAATATTTAAACTTGACACTCTTTTGCTCGTTGTCTCAGCCCCTGTATCTGCCTCTAGCCCCGCCAGAGTCTTTTGACAGTTGCTGGTAGTTGGTAGTTGGGCATAACATACATATTTGTTTTGAGAGCAGACCCCAAAATAATAATAACAGAGACTATATGCCCCACGAAACAGCATGGCTGGTGTTTGGCTTTTCTATGTACTTGGCTCAAGGTTCATGGCTTTATTAAATTGCTTTGGCTAAAAAAACAGAGTGGAATGGGTAGTTGGGAGGGGAGAGAGGCAAGTGTTGGGTTCATTAAGTTGTTGGGGGGCTCCCACTGCGACCCTTTTTGGCATTGAAAGCATAGCCAATTCGTAAATGGTTTCTTTCCTCTGTGATAGTAGTTTCTGGCCAAGGGGGAAGCTCATTTCAGGTTCACTTTGGATTTCCATTGATCGATTCCGCCTTTTGTTTTTTGGCACGGAAATTAAGCCAATTTAAGAGCAACACCAATTTCAGCCAATAGACAATTGGTTATCAAAGACTTTGTTGCCTTTTTTTGTTTCCATTTTGGATTTTGTTTTTCTTCAAGACTAGTTGCGCTTCTTTTTAACTTCGAAAATTTGAAGCATTTTCGTGGAAGCACTTTTTCGCTGGCGGCTATTATTCTAGCTGCTAATTTGAAATGTGTATGAGCATCTAACATAAGCAGCCATGCCAGCCATAAATCACACTCCGCTTAGAATGCCTCAAGAATTTGCGTTTAGAAAGTCACGGCTAAGATTTGACCAAGAACTCAAGTCGCGTTCACTAATTAAACAGACTGCACACTGTTACCCAATAAGCCATAAAAGTATAAACCCAAGCCGTTTAATAGACTGGCTATTAAGAAAAATAATGGATTTCCTAGAAATTTAAATTTATATTGCTCAAGTGTAACATAACTATTTATGACTTTTGTTAAGAGCATAGGACAGTTTAAAGAACCAAGGTTGCTGATCAATATGGTTGAAGGTCATCTACTGTCTTCCCAGCTGTTTTTACCTTAAAAATTACCTTTTTTTTCAACCGCCACCACTGTGCATTTGGGAGTTGCTAGACGGCGCTAACAAATTGGTTTTTTATTTTGTTTACTGTCCGCTGGCCAAGAGCTAGCTGCCCAGCTACTAGCGCCCAAGGGTGCACATAATTAGACGCTTGGCCACTTGGCCACTTTGGCCACTTCATCTTTGAGGACTGAAGACTGCGGCACTACGGCACTGCGGCACTATAGCACTATGGAGGATTGAATATTGTGTGGAATGGGCAACTGGGCGACTGGAGAAATACCTCTAGCCATTGCCTGCCTTTCAGGTGCACTCGAGCCACGCACTTGCCGCATGAATTGCACTTATTCGTGCTATTTAAGCTGAGTTAGCCGGGGATTGTATTCATAAGCCTCGGCTAATGAGACGGTCGCAGCAACAAAAACGGCAACTACGTTAGCTTCGGAATTTTCAGCATTTTCATTACAGCTTTTATGTAACAGAGCGGCAGAGCGGCAGAGCGCTTACCTTACCTTCGTTTAATGTAATGTGTATTGTAATGTAATGGCAAGAGAACGTCAGCCGAAAGGCCTTCTACTACTTCTACTACTACTACTACTGTGATGATGATGACAACGACCAAGCCCAATCCGTACCGAAAATCCAAGCCTATTAGAGAGGCGCTGTGGCATTTGTATTTGCATGGCCGTGGCCGAGCGCGGCTTTAATCGTCTCAATTGAACGGCGGGCTGTGGCTTTACGAGCTTACTCAGATCTGCTGACAGCAGCGAATCATTTCGGACCAGGGGAATCCAAAAGAAGGCTACCGAAGGAGGAGAACAGCGGCTTTGGTTTAACAATTCAATTAGATGGATTCACTTCCAGCGGCTGACAGCCAAACGAAAGAGTTACGAGTAGAGGTCTCCTCGTAAAAAAACAAAGATCAGATCGCTGCATTTAATTTCAGGGTATAAAAATCTTATGTTTTTTTTGCCAAAAAAAACAAGTCGTCTTCCTTTTGACAGCTGAGTTTCAAAACTCAAGATTTATGCAAAAAGCCACCAGAAGTTAAGGTTTTCCACAAAACTACATTAGCATTAATGCTCACCTTTTTAGCATCGCATTAAACTTGCAGATCCAAGCCAAAAAAATACAAAAAAATCCAGCAAATAAAAAAAATGATGAGATAAAGGAAAACATCATATTCTTGGTCACGACTCGCTGTTGGCCAACTCACAGAGCCATTTCATGATTTATGGAGCTTAGTCACAATAGGCCAAGCGATGTAACAGAGCCAGAAGGCCAAATGCATTTTTACTGGCCACATTTCAATTAATTTTAAATTAATTCGCAACATTTTATTGATTTTTTTTTTGCAGCTATTTTTTATCGCAAAAAAAGAATCGAAATAAAGCGAATGTAAGCGACTAATTAGTCGGGGGCATGGCTGCTTAACAGCCAACCAGTTTCCCTACCTCATTTGATAACAAAAACAACAAAATCAACTCTCGAACGCTGTTTGGCTTACAAAAAAAAACAGTTAACAGATAGAGACCCCAAACATGGCCATGTGATGCACTGTCACTGGAAAAGCGCCATAAAAGACTTGTTTGCATGCCAGGCCTCCTAGACTAGGTTTTGCCATTTATCTGGCTATAACCGCAGAAACTTGGCGAAAATAATAAAAAAAAAAAAAAAACTAAGAGATGGAGACGCGGACTAGGCACGTAGCAAGTGGTTGGCTTTAAATGAGGACACCGACTAATATCCATGCCGATCGATAAATGCGGCCGCCAATAACTGGAAATACACATCAAGTATACGACTCGTTGACAGCGTTTGAAAGCAGCCAGAGCTAAGCAGCGACACATTTGCGGTTCAGTGGGTATTTGGGGTGTGCATGCCGGACTTGTTCGTTGGGCTCGTTAATAGCTGGGCGCTGTCTCTGGCCGCTCATTGTTGAGTTATCAAAAGGGGTTGTGGGTTGTGGGTTGTGGCTTATGGCTTGTGGTTTTGGGCGAAGAAATTCTCTATTTTGTACTATTCTCCATTTTATATGTCCCTGACTTTGAGCCATTCCATGCTGGAAATGTCCTTTTTTGATGACTCAGACACACACGTGGACTTTCAAGAGGGTAGATCGAATTGTTCTTAGCCTAAAGATAGCATTTAAGTAACCTTGTTTAAGAATTAAAAGATTTCTTTGAGAAAACAGTCCATCAAATGAACAATTTTGCTGTCAGACAGAATATATATTTAATTTTTGAACAATCTACCCTCGCAATTACGATACAGTATACAGCTGCAAGTTCGTTGACTTATTGAAAAGGCCATGGCTGTGCATAATTCATAATGAAATTGTATAGTACGTGGAAGCTTTCTTTGGGGAGGTCATAAATTTTCCGCTTTATCGCCGGCTCCCAAGCCAAGGGGACACCTTAAGCGGCGCCATATGGGCACAACAAAATGCCCAAAAAGACTGCAAAAAAAAAAAAAAGGCCAAAATTGAAATACGAGCACAAGAACACATCGCTGAATCTGAGAAGCGGACAAGAAGATGTTGCGAGCAGAAGCCCAAGTAGTGAGCAGGCCCAGACAAAAAAACTTGCCAAACTGGAAAAGATCTACCAAAAAAGTAGGGAGCCAGTCACATAAAAAAAAGAAGACAAAAATAAATATATAAAAAAAAAAAAGCAACATCAGCAGCAGCAGGAGAGGACGATGCTGGCCACGTTTAAAGACGATGACCTTGGCGATGGCAACAACAGCAACTTCGCTGGCAACTGGCAACTGGCAACTTGTTGCATCTCTGCGACAGCTGGCCGCCACAAGACACCTGAAACTTTGAGAACCTGCAGCCTAAACCTCCCCCAAACACAAATCCAAAATAAAAAACAGCCAAGTAGGTATCTTTTCTCATGAATTTTACGGTAAATTTAGGTCGTTGTTGCAGCAGACTTGTTTACACTGATTTTCCCCAAAACGGCAGACACTGTCGATAGTTTGGCTGGCCAACTGCACTCGAAGAAAAAAGGGACTACCTAGCCTATCTACCTAGCCTAAAAATACAAAAGTAAGCTAGAAATAAAATATCACTGGCCAACTATGGTTTTGATTAATTTTTACTAATTATTTTTATTTTAAATAATTTTCTATTAAATGAGCTATTAATTATTTTGCGTGGATTAGTGTCTGCTGTCATCCCGACTAAATATAGCCATGGACAAGCCATGGCCATGTTTCTGTTTGTCTCACATTGGATTTCCTGCAACATCCATCGCTGCTATCGCAGCATCCTCATCGTGTGGAGTATTTTTTTTTTTTTTTATAATTTTTTCAACACAAAAAATTTATATACTTTCGTCCGTTTCCGTTTAGTTGGGGAAGTTGCTGCTGGCTAGATGCTGTTGGTTACTGGCCAGTTGCCGTAATTATAGTAAGCTTTGCGGATTTAGCCTATTTGGGGCATGACACAAATTTGGCAAGCCCCATCATATCTATTCGCATGTATAGTATAAGTGGCTTTGACTGAATCTGAGTGGCCTGACTCCAGCTCTAGCTTGTTTTCTTGCAAACAATTTAACAATTAAAAACACGCGCTCTTTTCGGCTTCCACCGGAGCGACCAGAGCGTCATTAACTCGTTAATCCACGCGAAAATAATTTATTATAATTGCACATATATGTATACATTTTTGTTAATTTTGCTGCGATTCGCATGAAACATAAAACGACAGGCAACTCCTTCGTCAGGCCGCGCTTGGTTGGCCAATAAAATGTGTAAGACTTCTTGCTGTCTGCTGTCAGAGTCTTGAATACTCTGGCCCAGAAATTAAAAGGGTTGAAGGTCTCACAAGTCTCCCTCCTGGCAGGAATCACGTACATAGCCATAGCGATAATGATTTTTAGTGTCTTGTAAAAACATTGAAATCGTATTTGCCATAAAGTTGAAAAATAAAATAGAGTTTCGCCTCACTTTATCATAAATCTTTTCAAAGAAACAAGTTTGCATTTTAATTAAAGCTTGGTCAGCTTTTCAGTTTCAATTCAGATAGAGTATCTATTTCCGGCCACTCTGACACAAGACTACTAATTCTTACCAGCATGACACAGGGGTTGGGAGTACTCTTGGCATTGCATTGGACACTCACCTGCAAAGGAAAAAGATAAATAATTAAAATCACGATAAAATTCTTTTATAAATAAGCTTTGTATTCATCGTTCGATTAGATTACAAACTAGACACGATTTTCAACTAAGAAAAAACAAGTGTTGGCTCACTTTATTCCCATGAATAGAATCTATATGAGTTCCATGACGTACCAACTTAGCTGCACAAAAAAATGTTTCGTAACATGAGGACATTTATGATGGCAAATTGTTTACAAAGAAGCATATATTTTTATTTTTTTTTTGGCAAATGGCCAGGGGAAAGAGATCCAGTACACAAGTCCGTGCACATTTCAATTTGGCAGCCGGTTTGCATATAAGTTATAACATAGACGGATCATTAGGCAGCTGGCCAGGTAGAGCAGCTCTGGATTTGTTATAACGCCGCCAATCTAACTGAAAACGAGTGTGTGCCTCGCATCCACGTATGTGTATCTGTATCTGTTTGGAGAAAGTCGGAAGCTCCAAGGCACAAAACCAAAGCTGTAGCTCCAAAGCTGTAGCTGAAGAAGCAGCCACCGAAGACACGACTCTGTAGATGATGGAGGTACCTGGAGTTTGAGTTGGAGTTGGGGATGATGAGGATGATGATGTAGCTGAATCTGAATCTGAATCTGCTGGCTGGCTGGCAAACAAAGCGCAAAAGCCACCACGGTTAATCTCAACCAATAAGTGGAGCACACACACAAATTGCAATTTTATTTTATATTTTTTTTTTTTGCATAATCAAAAGCTCCGTTGAACCGAAACTCATTTATAAAATGTGCATGACCATTATTTTTAATTGAAAAACAAAAAAGAAAAAAAAGAAAGCACACCAATTGAACACAAAGGAAAAACATTAGTTACCTTCGAGGTTTTAATTAAAAATCCTTTGCTCATAATTTGTCATGTGTCATGTCTGAATTACCACTTGACTTGCGGGTGGGTGAGGCCGAGTGGGTGGGGTCAAGACAAGGCAACTCCCACGCCCAGTTAAATGCCGCTTTAATTGCAATAAAATCCAAAACAGAAATCCCAGCCGTATTTTCTTCAAAACCGACACTGACGGGCGGGCGGGCAGAAACTTTCCGAATAGAAAAGAATAATGGGAAAATAATGCCTCTAATTATCATTAGTAAGTAATTTTAAAGACCCCGGGAAGAAGCCCAACAATGACGTTCCAGAATCCGCTTCTAGAAGAGAAAACTTGCCGCCGAAAAAAAAAAAATTGAAATAAAAACTTCCCCGGCACGGAAAGACAAAAGAGATATATAGAAGACAACTTCCTACTCCCACAAACGATTGTCATTAGTCACTAGTCACTAGAAGTGAGGCAAGAGATCTAAAGCCGCACCACTGAGACAACACTGTCTGCCATCGAGATCGAGAAAATAGAAAGCCAACAACCAATGTCGAGAAAGCCAAAAAGAACTTAACACAATTTACACTCACGAACGCTTTTCCCAACTTAAGCACTAGAGCTAGAAGAGCTAGGGGAGAAAATTATCCGCAAGATGACAACCGCAAGTGGGTGTTGGTTGCTGGTTTATTTTATATTTTTCATTCCAATTCCGATTGCAGCTCCAATTGCGAATTATCACACACACAGAAACTGGCACCACCGACCGACCGCGAAACCCGAAACTCTTTATGAGGAAAAATATGATTGGAAACTATTAGCGATGAAGTCTGCCTCCAAAGCTTGGGTTTCAAATAACGCGGATGTATAAATATTATGTCATTTGCATCAAGTATTTGCAGCTGTTCCCACAAAGGCCTATCCAAAGTACTTGTTAAAATTAATAATTAATAATTTCAACCATGTGATTAGTCTAAATTATGGTATTTGTTCCGACGACACCCAAGCCGGATCTATAGGTTGGCTGGCTTTCCAACCTTCGGAGGCTGAGAAGAACTCTGGAGAAATCTCGGCTATGAACCGCTAATGCGCTCAATTAACCCGCACAGCTCCAATTGCAGTTGCATTAACTATCAATTTTCTCTTTCATTGTTCTGCTCCGGGCCGGGCCACTACATCGTACTATACTATATAATAATGATTCTTAATGGTCGTTGGTCACACATGCGTAGAAATGCGTTGCGCTTCAGTATCCAACAGATACAGCACATCCCCAACAGTCTGCCGGCAATTAAGAGTGTGAATTTTAAGCCATAAAACTGTTGCAACAGTTGGACCGACCCGTTGCTCGCTTGTCATTGTTGGTATCTGCTTCTCTTTTTTTTTTCCATGATTTTCGGGTGAAAGTTTTGTTCTACGAGAGTTACATACAGTACCCAGCTTGTTTTTGTTACAGATTTTTCCTCTACTCTCTGGCTATGTCATTTTTTTGTTTGTGTGCCAGTTTGAACAATTTTCTAGACATAATTAGCCCACTCGCATATCTTATCATGGCGAAAAGTTCACATGAGCTGGGCTCACAGCTCCTCCAATCGAATGAATCTGCCAACAGTTTTGGTAGAAAGTTCACAATGTATCTGACAGATAGCAGCAGGAGGAGGAGCGAACGTTGTCTGAACAAACATCTTAATTTCACAATAATTGCACAAAATGAAATTGAAAGGCCCAACAGAATGGTTAATGGGTAATGGATAATGGCAGCCAATTCAAGTGACGGGCCCTGCGATTGCAGAGAAAGAAAATATGGGATCGGTTTCTGGGTAGGGGATAGCTAACTGGGCCTTTGAAGGCTCTTCCGCTCTAAAATAATTGTTTGTTTATCGAATGGGCTCATAAAAAATCCATCATAGAAAACGAAATTGTTTAGCTTATGAGGGGTAGTGTTTATTTGTTGTTTTTAGAGTTTTTTTTTTTTTTAGAGTGCAACAAGCTAACCTGACTGACTGACTCAGTGAACGATCCGAAAGTGCAAACATTCAACACTGGTGGCACCAGCTGGACGACGATTGCCTCGCGGACAGGCTCAACCATCAGCAGATTGCAGAGCTCACAGCCCAGAGACCAAAGTGTCTTGGTTTTTTTTTTTTTTTTGGGGCGTGCGGCAGCAGTTGCTGGGGCACTGTTTGCTATTTGCATGGCCTGACTTGGCTTGGCTTGGCTTGGCTTGGCACACAATAGACGACAGCCGAGTGGGAGAGCAGGTGAAAAGTGTCCGACAAAAGGAAAACAAACTTAGTATCTGTTGAATGTCGGCGAGTGCTTGCTGCTTACTGCTTACTGCCTTACTGCCGCCTGACTGACTTTTTCTAGCCCCAATGCGGTGCAATTTCATAATGGCGTCGTCGAGCCAGTCAAGCCAAGATCGCTGACGACATTGCAGTTAGGCCGAGATGCTGGGCAGAGTCTTTTCATCAGACAGAGAGGCTAGAGAGGCTGCCACTATGTGCCGCATCTTGCACGTTCCACATTGGCCCGATTGTGGGCCCCAACTGCCTTATTTTGAGTGTCTGTCTGCCGGTCATGCCCTTTCCCAAAAAGGTTGTCGCTGGCTTTTTAAACAGTCATCGCATAGATCATACGTTGGGCAATTTAAAAGCAATTTGAAAACCTTTGAACCGACTGTTTGTTATTCAAAACATTAGATAGCTTTTTCTGATAATAGTTTGTTTTGGAAGTTCTTTTTTTAAATAAGCAGAAAGTAGTCGGATACTTTAGAAACCTTTCTGTAGAAAGAGTATCAAAGTTTTCACACTTTTGCTTGAAAAGTCTCTCCGTGGCACGTCGTAATTGTCTATCAAATCTTTTTTTTTTCCATTTCTGTTTTCTGACCAAAATATGATCAATTGTTGGTATCATTTTTTCTTTTTGTTCCTGTTGCTGCCACAGCTTTTTTGGTTGGTTAGTACTGACTGGGGCCGATCTTTCGAACAATAAGCGAATATTGTTCGCAAATGCGAAATAATAATAATGTTCAGAAACCAAAATTGAGGCATGTTACCGCATCGACAAGAGCCAGAGACCCGAGCCAGCCGAGGCAGTATTGTTGCAACTTGCAACAATAATTGAGCGCTTGGTTTGCTTTTGCTTTTGTTTTTGCCTGTTGGTTTGTTGGTTTGTTGGTTTGGCTTTTTGTCTTGTTTTGTAATTGCCATGCAAAAAGGAAACACAAACGGACAACTTCAATGCATTTGTAATTACATTTGATTGCAACAATTATTTAAAAATCACAAAAAATCACCGACCCAGGCGGGCAGCAGCTCCCCTCCTTCATATAAACGTGCAAAAAGTAGTCGTATTAAAAAGCCATCATTCTCAATCAGGGCGGAGAGTAGTTCAGTCCAAGCTCAGAACCCAAAAAATACAGACTTAATTAAGATAACTCTTTTTGGTATTTTTTTTAGCGGTGGAAATGAGGTCATCCTCATATCCGTAACGCCTGTCAATTGGCCTTTTGCTTATGTTTCATGATGAGTCTCTTAGCCAGGCCCAGAGCTGGCTATAAAGTTTTTGCCACTCGGTGGCATTGGCCCAAAAGCTGACCACCACTCGTCTGGCTGGCAACACGACACAACACTAGCTCCGGGTATTAATTAAAAGGGGTCGTTAAAAAATGAGTAATAAAGCAATAGAGGTTCCTTTTAACGACAATCTTTCCAATTGGCATTGCCGAGTCGAGATGAAATAAAGTAATTAGCCCGAGGAGCAAAGGAATGTTTCCCTTAAGGGCTAATAGAAAGTTCAATTTATTTTCCAGGCTATAAAAATATGATTGGAAAGCGGTTCAGAGTATTAACAAATGGTTGAAAATAATTATACAACAGTTGACCTTTAACAAGCTCTAATTTGAGCCCATTTATAAACGAATGTCAACTACCAAAAATTGAATTCCAAAAACCAATTTTTATATTCAAAGCGAGTGACGCAGAGACTCTTGGGTGTATCTATTTCAGTCTGGCCGAGAAATGCCGAGGCGTACGTACAATGTGCCAAAAAAAAAAAAAATATAAAATAAGCATTAAATGAATAAACATTCCAAAAGTCTAAAAGTATTGGCCATTCAAGAAAACCTATTCAAATGTTTATGTGACTTTAATTACGTGACAGCGCACTTGGAATTAGAAAACATTGAAATCGTATTAAATATTTATGTGTGTGCAGTTGACACAGATACTTGTACACTAAGATACATTTAACTATCCATCAGATAGACAGAAAGAGAGAGAATTAGAGTCCCAAGATGGAGTTACTAGCGAAGCATAACCAAAAACCAAGTTTTCGGAGGTGACGCAATTTACAAATAGTTGTGTTTTTGCACGAAAAAAAAAATTCTATCTTGGTAGCTAACTGTATCTAGTGGATACATATATTTGCCAAGCAAAGAGGAAAGAAACAGCTAGCAGCTTGGAGGGAGTTGGTTCGCCGTTCAAATGTCCGTCAACCGATTGAATCGCGTCGAATCGCGTCGAATCGCTTTGAATCGCATGTGGCAAGGTGTAATTTACCCTTCAATCAATGCGCAGGCGCACCCGCCATCCTCCTCCACCAGCTGCCACCTTCCTTCTCCTTTCGCATCAGTTGGCAGCACATTTGGGTTAACAATTGGTTAACTGTATGCCGGCCATATCGGGGGCTTGCGGCCATAATATACGAGAGAAGTGCTTGTGTGCCGAATGACTAACTGGGCGCAAGGTGCTTTTTTTTTATATATAGTCTGTTAAAAAAGCATTAAAAAATATTGTGAGGAAGTCGGCAGTGAACAGAAGAAAGCGGCTATTCGCTGATTAAGTGCATAATAATAGTAATAAATATGATAGCTTTGCACAAATGTAAGGTTTCTTTATTACAACTTTTCATTAAAATTTTTATTACAGACTATTCCAATAAACAAATAACCAAGAACGATTTATTGATCTACTTGACCATTTTTCGAAAATTAATTATTAATTTCTTAATTGATTTTTATTCATTTCCTACTACTTTTTTTATACTGTTTTTTGGCTTTGCCTTTTTATGCAAAGAGTTGAGGCGAAAAGTCGAAAAGTCGAAAAGAAAAAACCTCAACAGACAATAAGATGTTGATCATGTTGTAGTTGGCAGGTTAACAAGCAACCCGAGCAGCCTTAGGTGTGTATTTATGTTTAAAATATCTACAGTGAATTGGTGCTTCCTTAATTTACCATGTTAATTGCTCAAATTAACACGCAGATAAATCGCAAGACAAGTCAACAAACCCGTCGAGTCAACAACATTATTGTTAGTTGCGCTTCAAGGCAGCCCAGCCAAGGAAGGAAAAACTATTTTTGTTTTTCACCATCGATTGACGCGATGGCCAAAAAAAACAATACGTCCAGTTTTGGACAAACATTTGCAGCAAAACCATTTTCATTTTTCCAACTTCCCACGTAGCTCAGCAGGTAGCCGGTAGTCGCAGCAAAAACTCGTAGAACGTGCTGGGTAAAAATAGGAGAATAGGAGTTGCAGCAACAAATTTTCAAGTTTAAATCTAAATGTGGCAGTAAATCGTGCCTGGCCGGCAACCAAGATGCTGAGATACTGACTGGATGGCTGGCTGGCTGGCAGGGTCCAGCTCCAAGAAAGCCGGGCTCAAAGAAATTAGAAGCGTGCTGAAGCTGAAAAAAAGGGCAATAGACCGTCCAGATGGTAATCAACATTGTAATCAGTTTTTTTTTTGTTTTTTTTTTTTTTTAATGGGGTCAGTTTGGTCGAATAATGAACCGAATTTCCACAAAACTGTTTGTCACACTTTTGACATTTGCACGACTTGGTTGAAGAGCAGAAACTTCCTAAAATAAACTGTCATTCAATGAGCACGCAATCGCAGCAGGCAGTTGATGCAGTTGGTACAACACGGCGTATGCGCAATGTGGTCTTGTGGCAGGAAAGCAAAGAAACTTGCTAGGTCTTCGGCGTAGCCCTTTTGATAGAGCTCTTGGTACGAGCTATCTGAAATCGAAACTTCAAATATTTGCCTGCAAGCTTAAATATTGACATTTGAGCTTTGAAGATGGGAAAGTGGGGCGCGACTTCGACTTCAACGCACTTTGCCAAAAAGTTCAACATTGGCCAGGAAAGTTAAGTAAACAAGCCAACAGAAAATAGAGAAGAACCAAGTTGCAGTTAAATTTAAAACTTTAATGTCATGCACGATGGAAAATGTGAGGAAAATGTGGCATTTTCTAGCCAGCCGCCACACATGGCAACACACAGAGGCAGTGGCATCATCAGCTCGTTGAAAAAGGGAAACACAACGGCATCGTAAAGCGCGAAAATATCTCAAAACAAACAAATGTGCAGGGGGGATCGAGGAACGAGATGGAGGTGGAGGTGGAAAATAAAAGAAAAGTGCACGTAAAGAGAGATAGGCAATGCCAGCTGAACAGAAACAGAAAAGGAAAAACAATATTTCCGCATTCCTCCTAAGCGCCAAACAATATACACATTTGACAAAAATTTCATCGCCAAGATGAGATACAAATTCATTTTTTATAGATACTTTGGTTCCTACGAAGTCTGCAATTGAATTGGAAAGTGTTGCCAATTTGCTCAGCGACAGCGAGTTTAATTGTGCGCTTTATTAGCGCAATTTATGCCCCGACTTGGCTCATTGCTCCCAACTACCAACTACCATCTACCAACTACCAATCGTGAAAATCGGCTCGTGCTCTGGCTTAGATCCATTTAGTTTGGCCGGCCTCCTCTTGATTATTATTTTTTTCATTCATTGCAATTTTGTCTTATTTTAAGGCAATTACGCTATTATTGTTACGAAATTATTATGATTTATAAACTGCCACCCGGTATCTGTCTCATTGTGGTATCCGTGAAACTCTTCAATCTACCCGTGCATCAGATACAGTATCTATAGAAAGTAGAACGGGCCACGAGAGTGAGAAAAGGCGACTGGAACAATGGAATACAAAGCCAGCCGAAAATGAAAATGGAATTAAATGAACAATAAACCAAGATTTAAGAATCGAAAAAAATTAAACAGAATTCTACAATACTCTGCAATTTTAAATATTTAATTTTTAAAATAATAACAAGACTTCAGGTCTAAGGTATTTGCAATTCGTAAGACTCTTCCTTTTCAAGATAAATCACATGACAATTGCAGGCGAGTTGTTATAATAATATTATATGGCTTAATTTGCAAATAAATAAAAAGTAAATTGAGGAATATGTGTATATAAGCATATATTATCCGCATTGTGTGCCATTTCCCAAAGACTTGTTGACAGTCGAGAGTTGGGGGCTTGCTGTTGGCTGTTTGGTGCGAAATTTCACAAGTCGAAGAAAATAACAGACTGAGAGAGTCAAAACAAGAAAGGAAAGCTAACTTCGGGCGGAGCCGAAGTTGATATACCCTTGCAGTTCAGTCGCAGTCCGCTAGGTGGCGCCACTCATCTTATTTTATTAGATATATAGCGGATCGTTTATAGTCGGCCGATCCTTATGAAAATTGGCAGATCAGATTGTTTTACCCAAAATAGAATCTGTACCAAATCCCATCTTTCTAACTTAAAAAACACCAAAGTTATGCCAATTTCGATCGTTCTATGACAGCTATAGGATATAGTCGGCCGATCCTTATGAAATTTTGTACACAAGATATTTTGGTCAAATATAACATGTGTGGAAAGTCCCAACCCTGTAACTTAAAAAACACCAAAGTTATGGCATTTCCGATCAATCAGTTATATGGCAGCTATAGGATATAGTCGACCGATCCCGGTCGTTCCGACTTATATACTGCCTGCAAAGGAAAGAAGGGTGTGTGCAAAGTTTCAACTCGATAGCTTTAAAACTGAGAGACTAGTTTGCGTAGAAACAGACAGACAGACAGACGGACAGACGGACAGACGGACAGACGGACAGACGGACATGCTCATATCGACTCAGGAGGTGATCCTGATCAAGAATATATATACTTTATAGGGTCGGAGATGTCTCCTTCACTGCGTTGCACACTTTTGACCAAAATTATAATACCCTCTGCAAGGGTATAAATATATAGGATTTAGAAGCTTAAGGTCTGAACTCTACTCTTACGAGTCAGAGTCTAATGCAGAGCCAACAACTGCGATGAAAAACTAAAAAACAGAAGGGAAATGTTAGTTAGATAAACAGTTTTTTGTTTAAATTGCAAGTTTGAAGTGGTTTGTCGTGGGTGATAAGGGTCTAGACTATAGAGTCTAGATCTGCCACGTTTTAGTGCCAGGGAGTGCCTCAGATACCAAAAAGGTGTGCGATGAGTTGGCCGCAAGCTGAAAAGTATTACTTTTTGTATGTCAAGGCTGGAATCAGAATATTCTTAATTGATTGATCAAAAAAGCTTATATAGGAGTGGCTACAATTGAAAAAGAGAAGGGTTTAATATTCTTCTATATATTTTATTTATTTTTTAAATAGATAACACATTCACCAAAAACGCTTTCATAATCACTTGGCTGTTCGATTCGTTGTGCTCTCATTTTTGTTTCCTATTTCTATTTTTCCAGATAAAGCAATTAGCAATGTAAAATAGAAAACAAAAGTCCAAGCCAAGCTCTAAAAATACTAAAAAAAAAAAAGTCTGAAAAGGAAAGGCAAGCCATTGAGTTGAGAACTTAATTAGCAGACCAATAGTTTAGAGTTAATTCTGTGTTTGCTTTTTAGTTTCAAAGCTTTGACAAATTTTTTCTGAAAAACTAAAAAAGGGGGGAGACCACAAGAATCGAACAATAAAAAAAGAAACAATTAAAAATGCCAACAGAGCAATGCAAAAGTCAAACAATGGCTGGCTGGCTGATATGGGACCTGGAATATGGAGAGCCAGTTGAATGGGATTCTTGGACAATTGTGTGTAAAACCGGGGGGAGTTAATATGAAAAACCCGCATGGAAATGCCAGAGGGGTGTGCTTTCAAGCGAGTCAAGACCGTGCATAATCAATGCACGAACAGCGAACTGAAATGAGTGACACAAGTGAGTTTTGTAGAACTCTAGAAAAGATACATATATACATATAATAGCAGTCTCTCAAGATCACTAAACGGAGGAGAGCCAGCTAATTGCTGCTGTGTTGTAACAATTAAAAATTAACCAGTAGTTAGTAGTTAGTCGTGGCTTAATTAAAAAGACTAACAAGGAGAGTTGCAGGGAGACGTGGTCACTTTTAAGCTGAAAAGTGTAATTATTTTTAGCAACAAGAGGGTGGAAATTGCCGTGAAAATTGTTATGCAGGCCTGCGGGTGTATGGGAGTTTGTTCAACTTGAAATTAAATCATTCTATAAGGGATTTATTTATTTATGATAAGTTCTGAAGGGAACTCCCCTTACTTTAGTCTTCTAACTCAGTTAAACCCAAATGAGTCAGATCCATCACTGATTATTTATCAGTTTTTCAATCCGATTAAGAACGATCTCCACTTCCGCCTGAAACTATTTATCAATGGGTATTTGGGGCAAGTATCTGAGAGATGTGAGATATGAGGGGGATACGAACGAGGAGATACGAACCATTTATCTAGTTAAATTTCATTTAAAAACGGCTGACTGTCGGTTGTCTCCCAAAATACAGAAATTAATCCAAATGAAAGCGTTGCGGTGTCCAAGTGGGTTTATTTAACTATAATTTACTGATATTTCTCAGTGATTTCACCGATACGATCGCACAACTAGTCACAGTGGCTTTTTTATATCTATTTCTTTATATATATATATTTTTTTTTGCCAAAAATAACACTCTTATAACATTTGTTGTTTGAAAAATTTCACTTTTAATGCCGATGGTTTCGTAATACCACTAACTTGATACAGTGACATTAATTAATATGTATATATTTATATCTTTTATTTCTTCGATTTCTTAACTCGATATGCCAAAAAGAGAGAAGAGCAGAGCTGAGCACGAAATTATACCGAATCGAAAAAGTAGAACGGTATCGAAGCGCGTCTTTGCCAAGCGACTTCTGAGATACATATACAATTACAATACGAAACTCACAGATACACGCTCACGCACTCGCGACGAGGATGAAGGTTGTAAAGTGATTCAGATTCAGATTCAGCATCGCGCGATCAAATGACGCAGAATCTGCTCTTTGTTTAGGACTTTATGTTTGCTTACAAAATATTGAAACACGTGTGATAGATATGCGGCTAGTATCTTTCAGATACAACTTCAATAGTGGAGTTATACGGCGAACAAAAAATAATACGAAGCGATATCGCGTTGTGGCGGCTCTGCAGTTGTTAAACAACTCGGAACCTAACAAAGCCAGCCAGCTGCCACAGCTGAGGAATGAGCTGGGGCCTGCCGCTCTGGCTGAATACAGATACAAAGATACTCTGCCACTGAAAGATACTGAGAGAGAGAGAGAGAAGTGAGTGAGTTTTGCTAGCGCTAGTTGCTAGCCCTGTCAGCCGCTCTCCAGCTCTCTCTCTCTCTCTCTTTGTGGCTGAATACAAGAGAGAGAGCCAATTGAGTGACTCTCTCGCGCTAGTCTCTAGCCCTGGCCAGCTGCCAGACTGATTTCCATGAGTCATGTGATAGTGAGTGAAAAAAACAAAAGATACTTCCAGCCGCCAGTACAACTGGCTAAAATTCTTGCTTAAAATACTTGTTTTAACTTAATTTCGAGGGAAATATTTCCCCCCGAAACACTTGTTCAAATACATATTTTTTGCAAAAGAAAAATAAAGTGTATTTCTGTTATTTTTAATTGAGTGTCTTTTTAGTCAGCCAGCTGAATAAAGAGAGGCAGTGAGAGTGATTTTAAGCAAGAGCACTCAAGAGAACTACCGTATATCAATGCCAAGAATGCATCTGCTGCATCATCTTGGGTTTCCTATTTCTGAGGATCCTCCATATCATCGCGTAGGTTGTTTTTTTTTGGATTTTTTCCAAGCCACACACACGCCCCACCTGACCCCCTGTTTATATTTGTTTACGCCGTCTGTGTTCTTGGTGCGTTTAATTTGTAGGTAAACAATCTTAGGCCACTTAGGGCGGGCGCCTGCTTAGATGTAATCAATTACAGATAATTAAGTTGAAANTTTATATCTTTTATTTCTTCGATTTCTTAACTCAATATGCAAAAAAGAGAGAAGAGCAGAGCTGAGCACGAAATTATACCGAATTGAAAAAGTAGAACGGTATCGAAGCGCGTCTTTGCCAAGCGACTTCTGAGATACATATACAATTACAATACGAAACTCACAGATACACGCTCACGCACTCGCGACGAGGATGAAGGTTGTAAAGTGATTCAGATTCAGATTCAGCATCGCGCGATCAAATGACGCAGAATCTGCTCTTTGTTTAGGACTTTATGTTTGCTTACAAAATATTGAAACACGTGTGATAGATATGCGGCTAGTATCTTTCAGATACAACTTCAATAGTGGAGTTATACGGCGAACAAAAAATAATACGAAGCGATATCGCGTTGTGGCGGCTCTGCAGTTGTTAAACAACTCGGAACATAACAAAGCCAGCCAGCTGCCACAGCTGAGGAATGAGCTGGGGCCTGCCGCTCTGGCTGAATACAGATACAAAGATACTCTGCCACTGAAAGATACTGAGAGAGAGAGAGAGAAGTGAGTGAGTTTTGCTAGCGCTAGTTGCTAGCCCTGTCAGCCGCTCTCCAGCTCTCTCTCTCTCTCTCTTTGTGGCTGAATACAAGAGAGAGAGCCAATTGAGTGACTCTCTCGCGCTAGTCTCTAGCCCTGGCCAGCTGCCAGGCTGATTTCCATGAGTCATGTGATAGTGAGTGGAAAAAACAAAAGATACTTCCAGCCGCCAGTACAACTGGCTAAAATTCTTGCTTAAAATACTTGTTTTAACTTAATTTCGAGGGAAATATTTCGCCCCGAAACACTTGTTCAAATACATATTTTTTGCAAAAGAAAAATAAAGTGTATTTCTGTTATTTTTAATTGAGTGTCTTTTTAGTCAGCCAGCTGAATAAAGAGAGGGAGTGAGAGTGATTTTTAAGCAAGAGCACTCAAGAGAACTACCGTATATCAATGCCAAGAATGCATCTGCTGCATCATCTTGGGTTTCCTATTTCTGAGGATCCTCCATATCATCATCACCGCGTAGGTTGTTTTTTTTTGGATTTTTTCCAAGCCACACACACGCCCCACCTGACCCCCTGTTTATATTTGTTTACGCCGTCTGTGTTCTTGGTGCGTTTAATTTGTAGGTAAACAATCTTAGGCCACTTAGGGCGGGCGCCTGCTTAGATGTAATCAATTACAGATAATTAAGTTGAAAGAGCTACACACGCGCTCAGGGGAGTGCTGAAGAAATAAAGAAATCAGAAATCAGAAGAATGCAAGCGTGTAAAGTGTGGCAAAGGGTAATGCACTGGGCCAGAGACAGTGCCACAACTTGGCATCTAATGTGGCAGCAACATCGGACATCGGACTAGGAGCCACTAACTTAAAGAGGGGAGTCGACTAAGAGATATCTTATTAAAATTAAATAATATTTTATTGTTAAAATAAATATAATTTTTTATTTAAAAAATAAATAAAAATAAAACAAATTAGATCACTAGTCTACCCTTCTTAAGAGGTATATAATCCAGGGTATCTAACCGACTAACTCATTAGTTTTTATTATGGTTGTTGTTTTGTTGTTTTGTTGCCTTTGGTGTCGATGTTGCACTGCCATATGAGGCACCGGAGACAACTACTAGTACAGTAAGAGACCAAAGCGAGAACTCAACGCTCGAGTGACCCACTGACTGTGGCTCCGGAGTGGCCGCCGGCCTTTCTTATCTCTTATCCCCGAGCTCTGTCTCTTTCTGGCCCACTTAATTACTCGCCAAGGAGCCAAGACAACCAAAACAACACTCGTATGACACTCCACTGGGGTGCGAGTGGGACACGTGAAGGGCATCAGCACCAGCACCAGCACCAGCACCACCACAACAACACCACCACCACCAGCCCTGTCGTTTCCATAGCACCACCGCCCAAAAGAAAGGTTTAATCGAAGAAAAGGGGGCGGGGTTTCAGTTGGTTATTTATGGAAATTGATAAGACTCCTGGAATGGTGTGGTTAGGTCCCTGATTTTATGGTTTCAAGTGCCATGGCTACCCCCAAAAGGAACTCGTAATTAAATCCACCAGATATGGTTATTTGTTTTGTTTTTTAGATAAAGGATATATGGTAATGGTGCTACTATGATTGTGGTTTATTGTTTAAACAAGATAACTCTCCACTCTCTACCCTCTACTCTCACAACTCAATTACTTCCTTCCCTGCCCAGGTTATATCCCAGGTCCTATAACCCCTACCATCCCAAAAGTTCTAGAAATAGATCTTATAACTCATCATAGATAGTCTCTTCCACTTAATTGCACTTGCCCCTTGCCAAGCTCCTCCTGATAACAGCCCCACAGAGAGCGTTTGTCATAGTTCCCTACCCTATATAAGCATTTCAGACCATCCCTCCCAACTTAGTTTGCGAACGTTAGCTGGCCGAGAAGCGCAGGCCCTGCCACTCACTATATAATTAATCTCAAAGGTAGTGCATCTATTAGAAACTTAATTGCTTTTTTTTTTAGACAAAACAAAAACTAGAAACAATGAAAATTATTTTCTATTTATTTCACAGATGCCCTACAAGGTTGAAGCTCTCCCGGACTCGTACGCCCAACTAGGAGAGGGCCCTCACTGGGACGAGGCTAGGCAGAGTCTGTACTTCGTGGACCTGGAATCGGCCGGGATCAACAGGTACGACTTCAAGCAGAACAAGATCTACAAGGCCAAGATCGAGGGCGAGCAGTGGGCCACCTTCATTCTGCCCATTGAGGGCAAGCCCCAGGAGTTCGCCGTCGGCTGCACCCGTCGTGTGGTGGTCGTCCAGTGGGACAGCTGCTCCCCGGTGGCCAAGGTCGTCTGTACGCTGTTCGAGGTGCAGCCCAACGACAAGGATAACCGCCTAAACGATGCCAAGTGTGATCCCGAGGGTCGTTTCTTTGGCGGCACCATGTTCGATGGCGAGGGCGATATCTTTACCCAGTGGAGGGGTCAGCTCTACAGCTGGCAGGCTGGTGGTCCGGTGACCGTGGTCAGGGATCAGGTGGGCATCTCCAACGGCCTGACCTGGGACGCCAAGGCCAAGAAGTTCTACTACGTCGACACCAACAACTTCGAGGTGGTGGGCTACGACTACGACCAGGCCACGGGCGCCATCTGCAAGCCGAAGGTCGTCTTCGATTTGAGGAACATCCGTCCGAAGGGCCCCCTCTTCCCCGATGGCATGACCATCGACACCGAGGGCAACCTCTACGTGGCCACCTTCAACGGCGGCACTGTCTTCAAGGTCGACCCGAAGTAAGATCTCCCTCCCCTTGTCCATTCGAAATAGTTTTTTATTCTTTTTTTTATTTTTTAATTTTCAGAAAGTGCGAGATTCTGCAGGAAATCAAGATCCCCACCACCCAGATCACCTCCGTGGCCTTCGGAGGACCCAACCTGGACATCCTCTATGTGACGACGGCCGACAAGTACGACCAGCCGAAGCCGGCGGGCACCACCTACCAGGTGACCGGGCTCTGTGCCAAGGGCTACCCCGGAGTCAACCTGAAGCTATAGATTTCCCTCCTTTAGACTAAAAATAAAAGTATAATAGATTAATTTAGCAAGATTTTAAAATTATTCTACTGCGGAATCATACTAGTATTCATAATTTTAAATAGTTTACTGATAACAGTTTTATTTCTCTTTTAAAACTGAAATATTTCTATTTTATGAGCCCCTTACTTATCGCTTAGAGTCGGTATAAGAGCTCTCTAAACACTTCCATTCAGTTCAGTTTACAAGCGATTGGCTGTGGAATAGCTTCAGTTTTCACAACAGAAGTCCAGAACTCTATTGAAAGGTAGGGAGGAAAGTTTAAATTTCGGAACTGAAGAGAACTCTAAAGCTCCAGTCCATTCTCCTGCAGATGTCCTATAAAGTTGAAGCCCTCCTGGGTTCGTACACCCACGATCCACTTCCCCACGGCGGCGAGGGCCCCCACTGGGACGCAGCTCGCCAGAGTCTGTACTTCGTGGAAGTCAGCTGGGCGGGAATCAACCGCTTCGACTTTCAGCAGAACCAGATCTTCAGGGCCAAGATAGAGGGCGAGACCCACGCCAGTTTCATTCTGCCCATTGAGGGCAAGCCCCTGGAGTTCGCCGTGGGCTGCATCCGTCGGTGTGCCGTCGTCCAGTGGGACGGGACATCCCCAGTGGCCAGGGTGGTGGGCACCCTCTTCGAGATCCGGCCGGAGCTGAAGGACAACCGACTGAACGACGCCAAGGCCGATCCAAACGGTCGCTTCTTCGGAGGCACCATGGCCCATGGAGTCGAAGACTTCCTCAACGTGTGGAACGCAGAGCTCTACAGCTGGCAGGCTGGTGGGCAGTTGAATGTCCTCAAGGAGAAGGTGGGTCTCTCCAACGGCCTAGCCTGGGACACCAAGGCCAGGAAGTGCTACTACTCGGACACCAACAACTTCGAAGTCGAGTCCTACGACTACGACCAGGCCACTGGCGCTCTTTCCAACCCGAAAGTCGCCTTCGATCTGAGGAAGATCCGCCCTGAGGGCCCCATTTACCCCGATGGCATTACCATCGACACGGAGGGCCACATCTACGTGGCCACCTTCGGTGGATCCACTGTCTTTAAAGTCGATCCAAGGTAGGACGAGGTTCTTATTTAGTCTATTAGCATCAAATTGATTTATTCCCAACCCACAGCTCTGGAAAAATCCTCCTGGAGATTGCCATTCCCACCAGCCAGGTCACCTCGGTGGCGTTCGGAGGGCCCAACCTGGACATCCTTTATGTGACGACCGCCAATCTCTCCGATCTGCCCAGGCCAGCGGGCGCCGTCTTCCAGGTGACTGGACTGAATGCCAAGGGTTACCCCGGGGTCAGTTTGAAGACATAGATGGAGGACCCACTCTGCCATAACTTTTAATGAAATGGAAGTGCTACTCAATAAAATTATGCTGCCTCATTGTTTATCTCCAATACCTGCATAATTTTGTCAAAGACTCTGTGCCGATTACTGATAACAGCTATATATATATATCTAGAATATACTATATACTAGACTCTAAACTGCTATTCAGTGACTCAGCTAGTAGCTATTAGCTAGTAGCCAGGCAGGTATAAAAGCTCTATAAACTGTTCGATTTAATTCAGTTTGCGAACGATAGCTGAGCGAAATCAAGCTTGTTATTTGATTAAAGGTATGAGGATTTTAATTTTATTTATTTCTACGATTAGAAAACTGATTCGTTATCATCTTGGCAGATGTCGTACAAGGTTGAACCTCTGCCGGACTCTGTGGCCCGACTGGGCGAGGGACCCCACTGGGATGAGGTGAGGCAGAGCCTGTACTACGTGGACCTCGACACGGCTGGGATCAATCGCTACGACTTCAAGCAGAAGAAGATCTACAAGGCCAAGATAGAGGGCGAGACATATGCCACCTTCATTCTGCCCATTGAGGGCAAGCCCCAGGAGTTCGCCGTGGGCTGCATCCGTCGGTGTGCCGTCGTCCAGTGGGACGGGACATCCCCAGTGGCCAAGGTGGTGCGCACCCTCTTCGAGATCCGGCCGGAACTGAAGGACAACCGTCTGAACGACGCCAAGACTGATCCCAATGGTCGCTTCTACGGCGGCACCATGGCCCATGGCCTCGAGGACTTCTTCAATATCTGGAATGGCGAGCTCTACAGCTGGGAGGCTGGTGGTCAGGTGAAGGTCCTCAAGGACAAAGTGGGCCTCTCCAACGGTCTCACCTGGGACACCAAGGCCAAGAAGTTCTACTACGCGGACACCAACAACTTCGAGGTGGTGGGCTACGACTACAACCAGGCCACTGGCGCTATCTCCAATCCGAAAGTGGTCTTCGACCTGAGAAAGATCCGTCCCGAGGGACCACTCTACCCCGACGGTCTCACCATCGACACTGATGGGAACATCTACGTGGCCACCTTCGGCGGATCCTCCGTCTTTAAGGTCAACCCAAGGTAGGTTTTAGATCCTCCTCAAAATATGAATTTTTTTTAATTTATTTCCGACCAAAAGCACTGGCAAGATCCTCGTGGAGATTAAGATTCCCACCAGCCAGGTGACCTCGCTGGCGTTCGGAGGACCCAGCCTGGACATCCTCTATGTGACGACGGCCAACATCTCCGAGCTGCCCAAGCCCGCCGGCACCATCTTCCAGGTGACCGGACTGAATGCCAAGGGTTACCCCGGGGTCAACCTGAAGGTGTAGACTGTAGAGATTAGGATTTGAAAGCATTCCAAACTATTAATAATAATAAATAAAAAGTCGATTGGAAACTCCTGTTTCCAAAGCGAGATAAGCGGATAAGGGTGTTTGTTGTGAAATTGATAAAAAAGCGACGCCCTTGGTGGACTCTTTGTAGGGCAAACAGTGATTGGAATGGATGTGATTTGGTTCAGATCCACCTGAAGTGCCTCAAAGACAAACATTTCGGTTTAATTGGCCTGAGGGGCTCGTTCAGTGGAAGATTTTGAAGAAGCCAGATAAGGTCTGAGGCTGTTTGGAGAATCATCTACAATTGAGTTCTGAAAACGTCAATCTTGAAAGTGATCTCTATAAAATGTTTATTTTGGACATTCAATCAAGGAATTACCTGCCATATCCTTGTATCTTTTGTATGAACTCTGATAAAGGGTAATATTTTTCACAATTTTATCTAATCGGAAAGAGGTTTAGGCTGCAAAGAACTTATAATTAGTATGTACAGCACATACCTCTTTCAATTATACACTCTTATCACACACCTTCTATAGTATTCTCATGGGAATTTAGAAAAAATCAAAATAAATAGCAAGATACTTGAGGCTATTGATTGTCGAGGATGGGAGAAATATATTGATTGTAAGTGAAATGTAAACAGAAACCAGGGGATAGTCCAATCAGAGACACTTCTGGAGAACGATCTGTTTGACAATTGTTGGGGCTGCACCCAAAACACAACTGTTCCACAATATATGGGTAATAAAAAGATACATCCAACCAGATACCAGATACAGATACAGTATCCACACATATGGCAGCAATAAACATAAAGAAAGACAAGACTGGGGGACTCTGCCACTTAAACTACAATCAGAAACAAAATTGATTTAAATTTGAAAATGTAAACAAGAAGCGAGTGGGGGCACAGTAGGCCTCTGATCTGCTTGATAGAATTGTGTATTTTTTTCCAGAGTAGATCCATCTCCCAGGGGTTCTCTGTCAAGAGAAATATGCTGCAGCTCGCCCACCAACCTTCGATTCATATTTTTTTTGATACCACACCCACTACTGAGCTTGAAACCCACGCTAGAAAGCGCTGCTGGCCTGCAGTGGAAAGTGTCAAAAATTTGATAGTTTTTTTTGGGGAAAAGAAAGCAAGAGGAATGCCTAAAATTCAGATTAATTTGTAATTAATTAAATAATAAAAAAGGTTTACAAGATATTACAATAAAATGGAAATTAAATGAGGTGTCTTTGGGAAGCCCATATTTTTATTAAAAACAAGAAAGTAAAGCTAACTTCGGGCGGAGCCGAAGTTGATATACCCTTGCAGTTCAGTCGCAGTCCGCTAGGTGGCGCCACGCATCTTATATTATTAGATATGTAGCGGATCGTATATAGTCGGCCGATCCTTATGAAATTTGGCAAATGAGATTGTTTTTGCCAAAATAGAATCTGTACCAAATCCCATCTTTCTAACTTAAAAAACACCAAAGTTATGCCAATTTCGATCGTTCTATGACAGCTATAGGATATAGTCGGCCGATCCTTATGAAATTTGGTACACAGGATATTTTGGTCAAATATAACATGTGTGAAAAGTCCTAACCCTCTAACTTAAAAAACACCAAAGTTATTGCATTTCCGATCAATCAGTTATATGGCAGCTATAGGATATAGTCGACCGATCCCGGCCGTTCCGACTTATGTACTACCTGCAAGGAAAAGAAGAATGTGTGCAAAGTTTCAACTCGATAGCTCTAAAACTGAGAGACTAGTTTGCGTAGAAACCGACAGACAGACGGACAGACGGACAGACGGACAGACGGACATGCTCATATCGACTCAGGAGGTGATCCTGATCAAGAATATATATACTTTATAGGGTCGGAGATGTCTCCTTCACTGCGTTGCACACTTTTGACCAAAATTATAATACCCTCTGCAAGGGTATAAAAAGACAGATTAAGAAAAAAAATAGGAAAAATAGGATAAAAATATTATTTGTATTATTATTTTATTTTTTATTATTAAGATAATAGTTTTAGGGCATTCTTTCGTCATTATTGGTGTCCTCATAAATAGCAGAATGCCGATACCTCTTCACTTCTGACCAAAATTTTGAAGTATTTTCAATATTTTTCCAATTTATTAGGTGAATATTGGAATGTTGTTGAATTATTTTGCTTTTAATATCAAAATTTATTGAAAATATATTTTAATTGAGTCATTTTTGGAAGAATTAATATTGGATTTAAAAAAAAGGACAGATTTCCGGATGAAAAATCAAAAAAACGAATATTTTTAGGTATGCGGATGATTTTTATTTTTTTTCCGGAAGAAGCATTAAAAACAGGACAGATCTGTCCAGAAAAAGGACAAATTGGCATCACTGGAGCTCTCTGACATGGCTTAAAAGATTTCAACTTCTGTTTCAGAATAAAAAGCTAGGCCTTCCTGACTTTTGAAACATTTTCGAGAAACTGCCAGAAAGCTCTAGCTTTTTTGTTTTTTTTGGCTGCCTGCTAATGAAGCTTATGAGCAGCGGCGCACAAGTTGCAACTCACTGAACTGCAACAAAAATAACAACCACAGGGGCAAGTGAAGCGTTGCAAGCAAGTGAGGAAAAGAGAGGCCCAGAGGAGGAGGAGGAGGAGCGCTCCGCCAGTCAATGGCTGCACCTGTAACCGCCAACCCACCCCATACCGCCCCACCAGAAATCGAAACAAAGCACAGTTACGCTCGGCTTTGGCGGTTGGCTCATTAATGTCTGACACGTTTGAGCGATCACCTGGACTGGAACTGGAACTGGAACTGAAAACAGCCACTCCAATACACCAAAAAAACAACAAAAAAAAACAAGAGAATAAAAGCCACAATATTATTTTGATTAAAAAAATAAAAATGCATTTTTAATGGCGATCTGATTCTAGGGGAGC
>JAJJHT010022333.1:4103787-4120094 GCA_021223865.1 Drosophila pandora
ATATAGTGTATTCCCCCCTTAAAATTAATAAGATTTATTCAGAAAATAATGAATAATAATAATTGTCATCGTTTAATTGTAATTATAATGGCTGATTAATCCAGATTTCTTTTTCATTTTTTTTAATTGTCATAAATTTGTTGTTAATATCTTTCTTCCATTTGTATATTTAAAAAGAAAAAGAAAAAAATAAAACAATTGTACTGTAGGGAGGGGCCTAACAAGGTCAGTTACAACTCCCACTGAAAGGTCAGCTGTTTACAGGACTAATCCTTGAAGTCATGGTCCAAACAATTATTTAAAATGAAAAGTATTTAAATAGCAACTAATGCTATTTAGTTAAGATAACTAATAGTTATAGATTTTTAATACTTAAATAAAGTATAACTTATAACTCTTATCCCTTCGGAGTATTTCCCAGAAATTATCGATTATTGTTAAGTGGCATAATCTGGGCTGCAGCTAGGAGGAGATTACTTCCGTCTGAGCCCCCTCTCTCCGCACCCAAACTCCTCCTCCCTCTAACCAGCAAATGAACATTTCGTGTAATTATGGCCAGGACAGCAGTTGGTGGCCGACGGCCCAGTTCCCAGAACACCGAGAGAGAGAGGCTCTGAGCCCAGAAGCCTCCCTCCCCCCCTTTTTCATGCACTGAAAAAAAATGAAAAGCCAAACTTGACGCTAGAAGTAGACTCTTTGCCAACACGATAACCTTAACCTTTTTTTGTGCAGTGTGCTTGCCAATTGTCGGTGCCAAGGCTATTTGGCTTGCATTGTTGTTTGTTTTTTGGGCTGCCGCATTGTGGCAGGGGCAGGGGCAGCATCCGAGAGAGAGAGAGTCATTAGGGGTTTGGTCTTTGGTCTCTTGGTCTCAGAAAACCAAAAGTTATTTATTAAATAGATAAAATTAAGAGATAGAGAGTCCAACTAGAGACCTAACTGATTCAATATTTGCTTCAGATTTCATCTCGTTATCTTGTTTACTTTCTTACAATTGTTTAATTAATGATTTTTTTCTTTTCTCATTACAGTATTTCACTGGCAAGCTACAATAATGGGCCCGGTAAGAGAAAACGAGCTAGTTCTGTTGATAAAATAACTACAAATAGTTATAGAGATGAACTAATCTTAGTTCTTATCAGTTGTATTTTTATTATATTTTAATAAATATTTACTAATATGAATATCTTTTGTTTTTTTGCAGCCGGACAGCCCTTATCAAGGAGGTGTATTTTTCTTAACTATACATTTTCCAACAGACTATCCCTTTAAACCACCCAAAGTGGCTTTTACAACGCGCATATACCATCCAAACATCAACAGCAATGGATCGATTTGTCTCGATATATTAAGATCTCAGTGGTCGCCAGCATTAACTATTTCAAAAGGTTAACTATAATTGATTTTATCAATTTGAATTAATAATAATAATAATAATTTGTATTTTTCAGTCTTATTATCAATTTGCTCTCTACTCTGTGATCCTAATCCAGACGATCCACTTGTTCCAGAGATTGCCAGAATATATAAAACTGATCGGGAAAAATACAATGAGCTGGCACGAGAGTGGACTAGAAAGTATGCTATGTGATGCGTTCCAGATTGCAGCAGTCCAACAGAATCAGCAAAATCAACATCAATAGCAACAATAGCAACAGTAAAAGCAAAAGCAAAAGCAAAAGCAACAACAACAGCAGCATCAGCATCAGAATCAGTAAAAGCAACAAAGATAACAACAACAGTTTACAATAGTCAGAAGATAAAGAAGATAAGCTGCATCAGCCGCAGTATCATTGTTATTGGCAATGGCCGCCGTGCGGCGGTTGACCAAAACAACAACAATATTAGCATGATCGGTGGCAGAAACAGCACCACCACCAGCAGCAGCAGCAGCAGCAACTACTACATCAGAACTTGCAGTCAATCCAACATCAATCATTGCAACACCATCAACATCAGGAGCAGCAGCATTAAGATCAACAACAGCTGCCGTCGTCGTCATCTTCGCCGCCGCTGCCGTTGTCGCCGCCTTCGCTCGATTGGCAGCCGTCGCTTTAACATTATCAACAACAACAACATTAGTAGCAGCAACAACAGCAGCAGCAGCAGCGTTAATAGCAGCCGCCAGTGGACCGAAGGTCATGCCGCATCAACTTTGGGAGAAGCAGCACCAGCAACAGCAGCAGCATCAAATGGCAGCAGATTGGTGGCGGACTGCGAATGGGAATAATTGTGTGTTTGATGACCGAACAGATAACAGAACAGCATAAACGGAAATAATTTAATAATAATTACTGAAAAAAAAATTATGTAAGCATTAAACATTAAAAGCTAGACAGCTACCAACAACAGCATCAACATAATAAGTTTAAATACAAAGAAAAACAAAACTACAAATAAAAATCAGCTGGAAAAATTATTATTATTATTATATTATATTTAAAGAACCGGAAAAATAAAAATTGCAAAAATTAAATTCAAACGTTAAGACCGCTAAGGTGGAAGAAAAATAGGGTTTAGTTGCGAAAAATCTATTTCTTTTGGAATCTAAGCATTTTCAAATACAATGTATATTAAAATCTTAGTTAATTGTGTGGACTACATTATAGAGTCTAAAAATTATAATTTTTATATATATTTTTTAAATGTATCTTGGCGAAAAAGAACGCTCTTTCTTGCTGACATTTTTTTCTGTATTTTTCTGTATTTGAGCCACATGTGGACTTTGCAATGTGCCATAAAGAGCTTTCTAAATAGTCCGCTATAAAGTCAAGTGCCAGCTTTCTAAGGTTAAAATATAAAAACTATAAAATAGAGGGTATAGAGGGTAATTGGAGGGATGAGATATTATTTTTAGAGTTCTGGTTTGAGATTTCTGATAGGGTTGAGATGTAAAGATACTTCAGAGTACTGGGAAATTAAGAATCTTATATTATAAGGTTGAGATTCTTTGTGATTCAAATTTCTGGATTTTAATTCAAACCATTTAAATGAAATTCAGGATTTAAAAGAACAAAAAAGAATCTGATTCCCCAGAGAGATAAATTACCAAAGAAAATATAAAGAAAATGTAAATTATTCAGGAAGCACTGCTCGGGTTCCAGTAGCGGGCAGCCCAGCATGCTAAATTAGTATTTAATCGAATTCAAAAGACTCAATTCAAAAATCAAGCGTGCTGGCATCGCGAAAGCTTTTGGAAAGCTTTCTTGCAGACTCTCTTCCGCTCTTCTCGGCGATCGGGGGCGCTCTTTCTTTCGTGGCAACAACAGGTCGGGTACCGGAGACTGGGCAAAAATATGTTCATTTTATTTTTTTAACGCGCGGCGAGAACATTTGAGTTGTGAGCGAAATTTTCGAGTGTGTGGCTGGTTGGCTGGCAGATATTTTCAAAGAAAGAAATAACCCCTCCTACCCCCCGCAACAAAGTAAATCAAAATCAATTGAAGGTTATATATGGACCAGCTATGGAATGTTAATTAAACATTTTTTTTAAGAGCAGTTTCTAAAGTCACGTGCTGCTGCTGCTGCTGCTGCAGATCGGCGATTGACCTGAAAAGTATTTTAGAAAATTTGGTTATGCAAACACTGTGTTATTTTTTGTGTGAGAGAAATGTCGTGTGTGCCACCAATCCATTAAACAAGAAATTTTACGACCAGTTGAACTATTTTTTTGATAAATATTTTTACTTAATTGGATATTGGTTATACCCCTGAGTACTTATTTAATTTTTAAAGAGAGAGAGATGGGGGAAATCGGGCTTTCTTTGTTGACTCCAACATGGCAACATGCTACTACCCACTTGGCACCATTCAAGCTGTCTTTTGTTTAGCAGCTCGTCTCGATTTTCGCACTCTTCTGTGAATCCAGAGTGACTGCAATCGCAGGGATTAAATAAATAAATAGCGGTCTCTAAAAGTGAACAATTTCTGTAACTTCCATTAGGAGGCATACTCTACTCATCCTGCATCAGTATGAGCCCCCGGCCCCATGAGATCCTCACCGAAACGGAGCTGGCCACGGATGAAGCCACCTGCTATATCCGAAAATCGACTAAAGAAGCTGCAGGTTCCTGGGTAAGTGGCATCTGGATGGTATTTTTTACAAGTGTTTTTTTTTTAGGATGAATAATTAGCAATTAAGTACTTAAGGTAAGGCGGTAGAATTTATTATGGAAGAAATAAAAAGATATCATAAAAAATTTAATGTTATGGTAGGTAATAGAAGTGAAGTTATTATCTGATTTGGAGTGATATTTTGTATTTTGTTGTATTTTTTTATGTTGATTAATTGAGCCCCTGGGCCCTGCTGAACCGCTCCTGATCTCGCTAAAAAGTTGCCAAATGACACGTGCACCCCCCGATCCGATCGCTTTTGTAGCTTTCAATTGGAATCGTCGCTGCGATGGCAAAGTTGAAATGAATAGCGAAACGAATGGCAGCCATAGACAACTTACTGCCGCGATGATAACCTTACAAAAAAGTGGCCGAGTACGCGATTTTCGCCATGGCCCAGGGCTAGACTCTCAGATCTCCAAGCGAATGGAGTCAAGGTCAAGTTGAGCGCCGATTATACCTTATGGTTTTCGGGTTGTTTGTAACCGATTAGAGGCTTACCACATCGATATATGTATATACATATATCTTGTTATGCCATTATGTTTACTTACTCACCTTAACAGCCATTGCGAAAGTCCACCCCCCGCCATTCGACAAATTCCTGAACTTCAATGAAAAGGCGAAACGGGTTTTTTGGGCTCGGTTTTCAATCTCGGAATTGAATTCGGTTTTTTATTTTTATTTTTTTTATTTATGTATGTCTCTCACCTCTGCTAAAAACAAATCATAACATCCGTGTATTGCAATCGTGTAAACAATTAATGCGAATTCATGTGAGAAGAAGCTTTCCGAGCTTACGAGATTATGAAATCTTGTTTACAAAATGGTTCTCATTCGAGCCACCGATCTTGGACTAAATCGGTTATATAACAAGGGGCTTGTCTCTGTTTGGCGGTGAAAATGGTACACTTTTCAAAACTACAGATATAACTTATATTATATCTGGAAATTATATACTTTTTTTAAAAGAATTATTAAAAAGAATAGGTTTAAAACAATTATTTTTGAATTAAATTTTGGGTTTTCTTTTCAAATCTTAAACTTGAAACTTAAATAATACTTTCTGCAAGGGTATAAAAAAAGCCAATATTTTTATTTCTGGCCCTAAAACTTAAATATTACTGGGGAAATTATATATATTTTTTTTTCAGGAATACCTTTTTTTTAAAGAATAAGTTTAAAACAAATTTTTAGGAATTTAATCTTTCTTTTCTGCTCTCCTAAATGTTTTCTATTCAAATATTAAACTTCATAACAGGGAAAATTATATATTTTTTAAATAGTGGCTACTTAATAATTTAATAATCTTGGCTCTTTGCGCTCTTTAAGTTTTCTTTGAAAATCTTAAACTTTTAACTCAAAAAGAAGCCCAAATTTTCATTCTTGGAATCTAAAACTTTTATATATGTAACTGGTAAATGATATATTTTTATAAAATAAAAATTTGTTTATTTTAAAGAATAAGTTTAAAACAAATGTTTAAGAATGAAATCTTGGCTTCCTGCTTCCTTAATTATTTTCTTTTCAAATCTTAAACTTTTAAATTAAAAACATGCCTATAGCTGCCCTCCTGTCACTTAAAACTTGAAAGTTTCTTGTATTTTTTTCAGTGCTTTTCACTAATCAACCTGACTTGACCAAAACAAGCTTCTTGCACAAGAAGCGAAAGCCCATCAGCAATGAAATTTTCGCATAATTTCAGCATAGGCTCATGTCTCTTGTTGAGAAAGAAAAAAATCTCTGTCTCTCGCTCGTAAAAAGATCTCTCGAAAAATATATTCTGCAATCGCCTTTCGGCTGCTGTGAAATTTTTGAAAGCTTTGGGAAGCGAAAAGAAGCTTTTGTTCCCCATCATTGGCCACATTGGCGAGCAGGGGGCCCTGGGGCTTTCAGTTGCCAGCTGGTAAGCGAGTGCAACGGTCTATTTGATTTCCGCGCTCAGTTGAAAGTTAACAAAAAAATAAATCAAGGAGTCGCGTAAAATATTTTACCAAAAAAAAACTGTGTTTTCCAGTGCTCTGTGTGTTATGAAATAAAATTAATAAAAAAAATATATAACCAAAAACTTGAAATAAATCTGTTTTTAAAAAAGTTTTTCCCTTAAAACCGATAAATAAAAACAGCTTAAATAATGGAAACTACTATTGTAACCACCACAACAACAACCGAATTGAAATGTTTTGTTCGTGGCAGCAAAAAGAAAGATGTAAGCTTTTAAAAAAAAATTATAAAAAAAAAACCAAAAAAAATTAAACACTTAAGTATGCACTAAAGTTAAATAAACGTAAACCCAAACTACGTCAATGCCTAATTATTGAATGTCACATCCTGTTTATCGCTGGAATTCCATTATTTTCTATTTGCCGACAATTAACTAGCCAAATTAGTGGCATCATTTTTTGTTTTTTTTTAAGCTTGTTTGTACGAAAATATTTAATTTAGTGAGGAATGTCAATGTTCTCAATTAGCTCGTGTAGCCACTTCATCAAGTTCACTGGAGATATGCTTTGAAAAATCCCCTCCATAAAGTCCTTATTTTAGAAACTATTTTTAGAAAAGTTTTCTTTTATTAATTATATCATTTAAGGCTTAAAGTAATTGAGAACAACGATTTATGGGCTCGTCAATTACAGGCACAAGTGCATTCTGGCTTTCAATAGAATGTCTGAGGAATAATACTATGAGACTTGTAAACAAAACGTCATAGAATTGGATAAGATACTTAAACTTGCAGTTGCACTGGCAGTTGCTGTTGAATATGCATTCTCCCCCACACAGTTGCTATTTTTTTATGCATTAGATATAGAAGCTGGATAAACAAATAACAGTCAAGACCCCTTGTTATTATTGCATATTTTTAATGCTCGATTGTTTTTGTTTACATGCTGAACCTGAAACCCACAAGCCACAATACAAAACAACAACAGAAACCTCAAAAATAGCTGAGAATAATAAAAAAAAATTTAGCAAACAAATCAATTTTCAAATGCAGTTTCTATGTACCTCCTACCGGCTAAATATAATCACAATCCGGCAGTTGCCAACGTCTGTTCATAAGGCGGAAGAATCACAAAATTATATTCATAGAAACGTATTTTTTTTTTGCCCTCAAATTTAAATTAGTTTTTGAAACCTTTTCTACCGTTTTTGTTAATTTTCAGATCGATGGTCAACCGGTTTCGGATACGGATGCATCTCACCAATTTCCGTCCGACGAGGAGCCCAATGTTCTGGGGCATGGACCCAACTATGACGAGAAGCTCTCCAAGTTCAAATGGCTCTGCAATTTCGATGATGTGAGTAACGATACGATACGGGGGTCATCTGCAATTTGGCACCAATTTGCCGCACACTGAATGTTAATTGAACTCGCAAATTGTATTTGGCGAATTGACAAAAAGCCACAGTCAGGGGCAAATTAACAAAGTTAAAGAAACTATCAGGCAATCTTTGTCTTCAATTTACATGGGCTTTGAACATGGGCTTTGAATTATTGCCTGAAAGAGTGTGTCTCTTAGCCTTTATAGTTTTCAATCTGCCCTGAAATGTACAGATACATGTGCCAGCATAGTTGCAAAATAATACAATTAGACAAACATAACAAATGCCAACTGAATCAAGGTCGGCATCCACAACAAACAAAAAGCTCAACAGCCGCAAGACTATTAAATATTTTTAAATAGTATCTATATAATACCTGATGGCAAATAAAAAGAAGCTACTGTTAGGCCTATATTACAGGTCTTTGGGTATATCCCCAAGGTCTGAACTTGTCCAAATCGAAGCTTGAATTTCGAATTTCTGGGAATTTTTTAAAACAGTTTCAGTGCCAGTGTTTATTGTAATTGAATACAGACTGGCACTGAAAATTGTTTATAAACAAATTTAATATACATTTCTTTTCAAGAAACTTAATAATTAAATAAGGAATTAAGTGTAGAACAGATGTTAACCAGATTCTTGGGAACAAGACCCCCCAAACTATCTAAATTGATTTAATTAGTTTTATTTATTTTTAATTGAGTAAAGTGAAAAGCTTTCATTGGGCGGGCAGCCAACCCCAAAAAGGTTTCTAGACTTTTATTTTTTTGCCTTTTATTTCAGTTGTTTTTTTTTGTTTTGTTTTTTTTTGTTTTTCAACTCTCAATGTTGCGAATTGTATTAGCATTTATTTGGACTGTTTATTCAATTGCTTCTTTGATGCAGGCCCCCACCCATTTGAAGTTCAATCCGTACATCCGACGCGGCTACCGCACATTCCTATCCAACAAGTTGTGCCTTCAGAGCATTTTCTGGTGGACCAATGAAACAGTAAGTTAATATATGTATTTTATATATTAAGTCTGCATATAAGTCTAAAGAAAGAGACTATTAATCTCCTTAATCTCCCTCAGATCAATATCTGGAGCCATCTGGCAGGATGCATCCTCTTCATCGGACTGACCATCTTCGATCTGCAATTCCTTCGCACCCACGCCTCTCTCAGCGATCAGGTGCTGGTGGTGTGCCTCCTGGTCTGCTTCTGTCTCTGCATGTTCATGTCCGCCATCTATCACATCTTCTCCTGCAAATCGGAGGAGCACTACGAGCTCTTCCTATCGGTGGACTTTCTGGGCATCTCCCTATCCCTGGTGGCCATCTATATTAGTGGGATGTATTATGCCTTCTGGTGTCACACCTTCCTCCAGACCCTCTACTCCACGATTGCTCTGGGTATGTTCGCCCTGGCCATTGCCGTTCAGATTCCCAGGCTGAATGTCTCCATGAACGCCAAGGTGGCGGTGCTCCTTCTGTGGTCAGCCTATGGAGTCATCCCACTCGGACACTGGGCAGTAGCCATGGGCGGCCTGGAGAATGAGCTTGTTAGGGTAAGTTGTGGATTAAAACTAGGAAATTATTTTATTAATAATATTCCATTATTTCCAGCTGATGGTGCCTCGCATTGTCATCATGTACCTGCTCTGTCTCATCGCCTTCGTGTTCTATGCGGCCAAGATCCCCGAGCGCTGGTTCACCGGTAAAGTGGACTTTGTCGGACACTCCCACAACTGGTGGCACCTCATCATCGTCGGCGCCTTCTACCACTGGCACAACACCGGCCTGGTCTACGCCGAATACCGTCTAAATAATGGCTGCAGTGCTCCAGTCCTCGCCTAATCCGAGGTCCATGATCCGAGATCCATGATCCCAAGTCCGAAGATGGATTAAACTCTAGCAGACTCTAGCCTAGTGTATATAGTTTATGGGGGCACTCTTTATCCGCTATTAACTAATATTTAGTTGTAGTTGTTGACCGATACGATTAATTTATGTGTAATTACCATTTAGTTAGGGCTTCGTGTTATTCTATCCATAGAGTTGGCAACACACGGATCGAGGCGAAGAAAGGATCCAATCCTTACCTCACAATTCATTTCGTTTTACCACAAAAGTGTGTCTGAAATCGCTTTTGTCTTGAGCTGAAGCTGTGTTAGTCTGGTTAACTCGATTTTTACAAATACTTTACATACAAATACAATATCAAAAGTACAAAACAAACCATTCTGTTTTAGTAATATTACAAATTTTGGTACTTCCCCCACAAAGTTTTAAAGAAGTCAGAAAACATGACCCCACTGCCAAGGCCCATATCTTTGCCAATCTGTTTCCGATTCTTGAGCGGAATACCTTAAACGATTTGTGAATCGATTCTCCACCGATCTGCATTCAAATCTAGAAACAAAATATTTTTTAGATTGTTTGATAAATTTTCTGATGGGTTCCCTTCAAAATCCTGCAAAAGGCTCATGAGGGACTATATGGCCCCCAGCGATGGCTATATCTTTGCCAATTTGTATCAGATTCTTGAGCGGAATACCTTAAACGACTTGTGAATCGATTCTGCATCGATCTGCATCAAAACCTCGAAACAAAATATTTTTTAGATTTTTTGATAAATTTTCTGATAGTTCCCCTTCAAAATCATGCAAAAGGCCCATGAGGGACTATATGGCCCCCAGCGATGGCTATATCTTTGCCGATTTGTATCCGATTCTTGAGCGGAATACCTTAAACGATTTTTAGATCGATTCTCCATCGATCTACATCAAAATCTAGAAACAAAATATTTTTTAGATTTTTTGATAAATTTTCTGATGGGTCAAAATCCTGAAAAAGGCTCATGGGGGACTATATGGCCCCCAGCGATGGCTATATCTTTGCCAATTTGTATCCGATTTTTGAGCGGAATACTTTAAACGATTTGTGAATCGATTCTCCATCGATCTGCATTCAAATCTAGGAACAAAATATTTTTTAAATTTCCTGAATCAAAATCCTGAAAAAGGCTCATGAGGGACTATATGGCCCCCAGCGATGGCTATATCTTTGCCAATTTGTATCCGATTTTTGAGCGGAATACTTTAAACGATTTGTGAATCGATTCTCCATCGATCTGCATTCAAATCTAGAAACAAAATATTTTTTAGATTGTTTGATACATTTTCTGATGGGTCCCCTTCAAAATCCTGAAAAAGGCTCATGAGGGACTATATGGCCCCCAGCGATGGCTATATCTTTGCCAATTTGTATCCGATTTTTGAGCGGAATACTTTAAACGATTTGTGAATCGATTCTCCATCGATCTGCATCAAAATCTAGAAACAAAATATTTTTTAGATTTTTTGATAAATTTTCTGAGGGTCCCCTTCAAAATCCTGAAAAAGGACATGAGGGACTATATGGCCCCCAGCGATGGCTATATCTTTGCCAATTTGTATCCGATTCTTGAGCGGAATACCTTAAACGATTTGTGAATCGATTCTCCATCGATCTGCATTCAAATCTAGGAACAAAATATTTTTTAGTTTTTTTGATAAATTTTCTGATGGGTCCCCTTCAAAATCCTGGAAAAGGCCCATGCGGGACTATATGGCCCCCAGCGATGGCTATATCTTTGCCAATTTGTATCCGATTTTTGAGCGGAATACCTTAAACGATTTGTGAATCGATTCTCCATCGATCTGCATCAAAATCTAGAAACAAAATATTTTTTAGATTTTTTGATAAATTTTCTGATGGGTCCCCTTCAAAATCCTGCAAAAGGCTCATGAGGGACTTTATGGCCCCCAGCGATGGCTATAACTTTGCCGATTTGTATCCGATTCTTGGGCGGAATACCTTAAACGATTTTTAGATCGATTCTCCATCGATCTGCATCAAAATCTAGAAACAAAATATTTTTAGATTTTTTGATAAATTTTCTGATTCAAAAAATCCTGCAAAAGGCTCATGAGGGACTTTATGGCCCCCAGCGATGGCTATATCTTTGCCAATTTGTATCCGATTCTTTAGCGGAATACCTTAAACGATTTGTGAATCGATTCTCCATCGATCTGCATTCAAATCTAGAAACAAAATATTTTTTAGATTTTTTGATAAATTTTCTGATGGGTCCCCTTCAAAATCCTGCAAAAGGCTCATGAGGGACTTTATGGCCCCCAGCGATGGCTATATCTTTGCCAATTTGTATCCGATTTTTGAGCGGAATACTTTAAACGATTTTTAGATCGATTCTCCATCGATCTGCATCAAAATCTAGAAACAAAATATTTTTAGATTTTTTGATAAATTTTCTGATGGGTCCCCTTCAAAATCCTGCAAAAGGCTCATGAGGGACTTTATGGCCCCCAGCGATGGCTATATCTTTGCCGATTTGTATCCGATTCTTGAGCGGAATACCTTAAACGATTTGTGAATCGATTCTCCATCGATCTGCATTCAAATCTAGAAACAAAATATTTTTTAGATTTTTTGATACATTTTCTGATGGGTCCCCTTCAAAATCCTGGAAAAGGCCCATGCGGGACTATATGGCCTCCAGCGATGGTTATATCTTTGCCAATTTGTATCCGATTCTTGAGCGGAATACCTTAAACGATTTGTGAATCGATTCTCCATCGATCTGCATCAAAATCTAGAAACAAAATATTTTTTAGATTTTTTGATACACTTTCTGATGATCCTGCCCTCCTGGTCCCCTTCAAAATCCTGCAAAAGGCTCATGAGGGACTTTATGGCCCCCAGCGATGGCTATATCTTTGCCGATTTGTATACGATTCTTGAGCGGAATACCTTAAACGATTTGTGAATCGATTCTCCATCGATCTGCATCAAAATCAGAAACAAAATATTTTTTAGATTTTTTGATAAATTTTCTGATGGGTCCCCTTCAAAATCCTGCAAAAGGCTCATGAGGGACTATATGGCCCCCAGCGATGGCTATATCTTTGCCAATTTGTATCCGATTCTTGAGCGGAATACCTTAAACGATTTGTGAATCGATTCTCCATCGATCTGCATTCAAATCTAGAAACAAAATATTTTTTAGATTTTTTGATAAATTTTCTGATGGGTCCCCTTCAAAATCCTGCAAAAGGCTCATGAGGGACTTTGTGGCCCCCAGCGATGGCTATATCTTTGCCGATTTGTATCCGATTCTTGGGCGGAATACCTTAAACGATTTTTAGATCGATTCTCCATCGATCTGCATCAAAATCTAGAAACAAAATATTTTTTAGATTTTTTGATAAATTTTCTGAGGGTCCCCTTCAAAATCCTGAAAAAGGACATGAGGGACTATATGGCCCCCAGCGATGGCTATATCTTTGCCAATTTGTATCCGATTCTTGAGCGGAATACCTTAAACGATTTGTGAATCGATTCTCCATCGATCTGCATTCAAATCTAGGAACAAAATATTTTTTAGATTTTTTAATAAATTTTCTGATGGGTCCCCTTCAAAATCCTGCAAAAGGCTCATGAGGGACTTTATGGCCCCCAGCGATGGCTATATCTTTGCCGATTTGTATCCGATTCTTGAGCGGAATACCTTAAACGATTTTTAGATCGATTCTCCATCGATCTGCATCAAAATCTAGAAACAAAATATTTTTTAGATTTTTTGATAAATTTTCTGATGGGTCCCCTTCAAAATCCTGCAAAAGGCCCATGATGGACAATATGGCCCCAGCGATGGCTATATCTTTGCCTATTTGTATCCGATTCTTGAGCGGAATACCTTAAACGATTTGTGAATCGATTCTCCATCGATCTGCATCAAAATCTAGAAACAAAATATTTTTTAGATTTTTTGATAAATTTTCTGATGGGTCCCCTTCAAAATCCTGCAAAAGGCTCATGAGGGACTTTATGGCCCCCAGCGATGGCTATATCTTTGCCAATTTGTATCCGATTCTTGAGCGGAATACTTTAAACGATTTGTGAATCGATTCTCCATCGATCTGCATCAAAATCTAGAAACAAAATATTTTTTAGATATTTTGATAAATTTTCTGATGAGTTCCCTTCAAAATCCTGCAAAAGAGGGATTGCCCGATTGTCTGAAGGAAAATATTGTAAAAGACTTGCAGAATATATACTTATTATTATTGGGTTTTAGTTAATTAAATGTAAGAGGTTGTGGGTTTTCTGATTTGAATATAAAAGACCGTTGAGAAATAAGCTGCCTACTTTGCTCTGCTATTCATCTCTCGCTCGCACCCAACTGCAACCTGTTCGATGCGGCATAGTGCTGCCAACTTAGGTTGTAATGAGATGGCCAGAATTTCAATAAAAGGCGCAAATTATTTTAAAAGATGGAGAGATTTGGCAAAAAAACAGCATGTGCATAAAGTAACATTTAGATTTATAGAAATGTTTTAAATCTTGTTGATTGGCTGAGTAGTGTTGCCAACTATCGTTGAATAAGTAGTGTGCCCAGGGCCAAAAAGAATGTGACCACAATGCTTCAGTGTGCCCAATCACACCATAGGGTAGGGTATCAAAATCAAAATATCAAAAATTATTTGAGGGCGCACGGTACGGACGTATTGACGGACGCCCGCTGTGTTGAGGCCAACTACAATACTCGATACTCGTTTTTTTTCTCTCGCCTCGTTCGGACGGCTCTCTGGCGTCTGGGAAAAGTTTTAACTTGATAAAATAAATAATTTGAAAAAAGTTAATGCGATTGCTGATGCATGTATTGGATTACGGGACGGTCGCGAACGGCGATCACATCGTTAACGGCCGAGGAGGCATCCACGGACGCTGCTGATCGAGTGCAAACCATATAATATTCTGCTATCCAATTGTGAATTGCTCAAAAAAAAATAATTTAAAAAAAAGGCTGAAAACTAGCAGGCAGCCGGCGTTAATTAGCTTCAATTGGGCGAGAAAGGAGCCAAACAGCAATAATAATAACAACAGTGAACGAAATGGGAAGAAGAAGAAACGGTGATCGCGTGTATGTGTAAAATCGAGTGTCTGTGTGCTCGAATGGAATGCAGTTACGAAAAAAGTAAATAAATAATTGAGAGCGCGCAGGGTTAGCCCCCCGCCTCGCCTTGCCTACAATCGCGCCAGCTATATCAGCTGCCCCTCTCATACTCCACCACCATTTTGGCTATCTCTCATTATCTCTGCGCTCTTGTGTTCTGTGTGTGTGTGTGAGTGAAAGAAATGCCTCGGCTAATGTAAACAGCGCAAAGAGAAACCCCCAAATGAAAAAGTAAAGAGCAAAAGAAAAAGCGCGCGTCTCAGACTTACAAAAAAAAAATTAAAAATAAAAATAAAAAAATTAAATAAAATTACACGCAAAAAAAAAATGCCGAACCAATCGCAACACCACCTGCAGCCGCATCCCCATCACCTGAGGCCCCAGCAACAGCAGCAACAACAACAACACCGTCAGCAGCAACAGCAGCAGCAGAATCACAGCGATTTTCCGCTGCCGGACGGCTGGGACATTGCCAAGGATTTTGATGGCAAGACCTACTACATAGATCACATCAACAAAAAGACCACATGGCTGGATCCCAGAGACTGGTAATAATAATAATTTTTCCAATAAGAATTTCATTACAATTAGCATTTTATTTTTGACAAAATTATGTACTTGCTTTTGCAAATTTGGTTACAAAATAGCCCCTCACTTATTCAGGAAGCTTCAGCTAAACAATAACAACAAAACCCATATAAATTCCAATTCCAAAGCGCTCTCGAACCGGAAAGAAAAGGTGCGTTGCAGCTGCGATGGTATTAGTGTATGTGTGTGAGTTAAGGAATGCGGCGATCGACGATCGAGCAAGAGAAAGAGAGCGAGAGAGAGGGAGGAGAGAAACAAAGCGAAATAAATTACATATTTTTAAACAAGGCAAAGCGAAGAGGGGTGGGTAGGGGATGGGAAAAAAAAAATAATAAAAACTTGAAGTAAACATTCCGATGCGATGATTAAGACTCCAAATATAACTGAACTGAACTGAGAGAGTGGCAACAAACAAAAAATGAATTGTAACGGCGAAGGAGGACGGAGGATGGAGGATGGTGGACGAAGGACGGAGCGGGGAGAGAGAGCAATGGGAGAGCAAAAGTTAAATAAAGCTCAGCGAATGATCTGCAAAAAATAAAACACAAGGAAAAAAAATGGAAAATAAAACTAACAAACTCATACGTAATGAGTGCGAAAGAGATCTGGCACGATCGGTGTGGTGGGGGGTGTTGGGAGAAAAAGCTGAGGAACCGCCACATCAGGCCATGTATCTCATAGATACATTTTACTCGCCGTTCGCTCACATTTTTTGTGCTGCGTCTCTGTCTAACCTATTTCTTGTTTGCTTGCTTCGCTCTCTCTCGCTCTCCCTCGCTCTCGCAGCGGCAAACAATTGCAAAATAATGTACGTAGGAATTTTTTTGCAGTTTCGAAATAATTGATTTCTGAAATTCTTCGCCCTCTTCTATACACTGAGAAAAATAACAATTTTTTAGAAATATTTTATACAATAATGGTTATTTTTTTTCAGTGTCTAAAGTGATTTTTAACACAAACATTCCCTTTGTTTGTTTAAAAAAAAAAAAAAAAAATTATGAAACATCTGCGCAGTTGTTGGGGTCATGCCTCAGATAGATTTTAAATGCACACATGTCGGTGGAATGTTTGCCAAAGAAATGCTTTAAAAATAAATAATAATAAGGCAAATAATTGTATTATTGCCATTGAGTCTTAAAAATTCCAATAAATAAAAAAATTTCAACAATAAAGCGAGAAGCGAGCCAGGCCTCGGGCGGCCTTTAAAGGCCTCGCCACGTTTCGAACTGAAATCACAGAAAAAATAAAAAAAAAATAAAATAAAAAATAAATATCTATTTAAAAA
>JAJJHT010022333.1:4124665-4137368 GCA_021223865.1 Drosophila pandora
TTTTTTTTTTTTTTTTTTTGTAATTTAATTTTTTAAATATATATTTTATTTAATTTTTTTTTATTGAATATATTTTTTTATTATTATTATTTCAAATTTATGTGTATGCTTAACGCTCCTTCATTTCTCTCAGTGTTTAAATACCACGACATTGCTGCATAGTTTGTTGCTGTTTCTGTTTTTATTGTTGTTGTTGTTGCTGTTGCTGTTATTGGGCTTGCCCCCAAGCAGCGCTGATCTTGTGTTGCTGTTGTTGGTATTTTATTTATTTTTTTTTCTTTTTTCATGTTCTGCTTTCCGTGCTCCTTCGCACACCACACATTCGCTGCTCTCTCGCAGTTGTTGTTGTTGTTGTTTCATAGCGTAAATAGCAAAGCTGGCCGTACAATTTTAGAAGAACTTGTCAAAACCGCATTCCTAAGCCTCTGCCGGCTGCGCAGTCGCCGCTCTCGCTCTCGCTCGCTCTCATTGGCTTCGATGGTGTTGGTGAGTTGCTCTGCTGGAGGCAGCAGCACTAGCAGCAGCAGCAGCAGCAGCAACTGCAACTGCAACGAGTTATTTATGCATGTTTGTTTATTTGTTTGCTTCGCAGTAAATGATCACATACACGCATTCCTAGATACAGATACATTTTACGAATATACATGTATGTATGTATCTGATGGATACTATCTATGTATTTACGAGTAGCTGCGCATCTGCTGCCGCTAATAAATATTTTCAACGATATGTCGCTGCCAAGAACAACAGGAATATCTAAATAGGCTTCTTATATAATCTTGAAATTTCAATACTTTCATGGAAAAGTATCTTTTTAATAATGTATCTCTAATGCTTAAAATGTATCTACAAATCGTAATCTCTTGAAATATTTCCACTAATCACTAATCACCTCTCTGGTATTCAATCCACTTATCTTTATGATCCCCCCCTTCGACCCTGACCGCCATATTTTTGTCCAAAAGAACAATCAGAACAACAAAAATTCCTTAATCAATGGAAGCCAATCGGTTATGGCCGGCAGCTAAACTTAAAACAACGCAAAAAAAAAATGAAAAATAATAATAACAAAAATTCCATGTATGCCACGAGCGCTTACCATAAAATTGGAAATCTTTCAAGTTCTTTCCATTCGATTTCAGGGATTGTGAGTGTATGTATGTGTGTGTGAGGGGGGGGGCCTAGTATGTGAGATAAACAAACAAATAAACTGGAAAGAAAAAAAAAACGCCAGATATCTTGGAATTATATAGAAATTATTGTTATGGCATATTAAGGAGAATTCTAGTCTCTACAGTCTACTGACTAGGGGGGGGGGAATACATACATATATACATAATTTATTTAATTCCCCGGTGTCAAAAATAACAGCGAACAACAAATTTGGCTACATTTTTGCATAAAATAAAAATAACAAAAAAAATCTTCAACAAAAGCATATTTATTTTTAAAACAAAAGAAAAAAAAAAAAAATCTTAAAAAAAAAAAAATTTATTTTAAAAAAAAAAAAAAAAAAAAAAAAAACAAAAAAAAAAAATAAAAAAAAAAAAAAAAAAAATACAGCAAACAGAAATGTTAATTGGCCCATTTGACATGCGGCATTTCTTGTCGTCCCGCTGCTACCCCACTTGCCCCCATCTGCCACCATCTGGGGCAGCTAGCTTTCATTTGGCTTATTGTTGTTGTTGTTGCCCCTTTTGTTGTTATTGTTATTGGGGAATGGCATGTAAGAAACGGAAAACAAAATATTGTATAAATATTTGAAATAATTTTTGGTTTTTTTTTCTTTTGGCCATGATGTGAATTCCCAAACTGTCTGCAAAAAGTCTCTCCGAAAAGTATATATATTTTTATAAAAATAATTTCGTTGCTGGCTTCGTTGTTCGTGTCTGAAATTGCCAAACAGTCTGCGAAAAGTAGACATTTTCAGCAATAAAATGGGGAAAAAGGTGAAGGTTTTAGTTAATCCACTAAAATTATAAAAATCATTTAAAATATATAAAACATAATTTGTTAATAAGATTTTTCATAGTTCTGCATAGAAAATATATAAACTTTACAATAAAAAGGGGACAAATCCACAAATAAATAAATTGTTTCAAATAATATTTAAAAGAAATACTCAAATTATGGACTTAACCAAAACTAGACATTTTTTTCAGTAAAACTCGGAAAATATAAAAAATCATAAATAATATTCATAAGACTTCCTTAAACTATAGACTTTTAAAAACTAATTTGTTTATAAACCCTAGAATATTCTGCATAATTCATTAAATTAATGCAATTTTAAGACGTTCTACCAAAAAAAATTCTAAAAATCATTAAAAATATATTACTCAAACTATAGACTTTTTAAAACTAATTTTTTTGTAAATTAAAAAAATATTCTTCATAGTTCTGCTTAGAAAATATACAAACTTTAAAGACTTTTTCAAAAGTAGATATTTCTTTGAAATAAAATGGGAAAAAGATTAAGATTTAGTTTTATCTAAATTAGACATAAATAAATTATTTAAAATAATATTCATAAGACTTACTCAAGCTATAGACTTTTTAAAACAAATTTTTTTGTAAACAATACAATTTTCTGCAAAATTTATTTTAAAATATGAATATAAAAAATCATAATAATAATCTAAATATTAAAATTTTGTAGAAAAAAAATGCAATTTTGAAAAGCTCTTTGCTTTGTAACTGAAACTGAACTCCCATACCAAATTATAGGATGGAACACAAGGCATTACCATATTTCTAGGGAAATGTTTGAAATTCCCAACAAAATCGCCTACCCCTCGGACTCTTTCTCCTCCTCCTAGCTTAAGATACCCAACCAGATACCCATACCCATGTGTAGATGCATATTCCCAGCCGAGTACACTGCACATATTCCCAGTATTCTTGGGGGCTTTGCTCTGCGCCCTCCGGGTTCGTTCGTTCGTTCGTTCGATTCTCGGATTCACACACATACTGGCCTGGTCTGTGGAATGCGGAGCCACAACACAATGGAATGGCGTGGATCGACTTCCCCCTTTGCGAAGCGGGCTAAATTCTATCAGATACGATATATACACGAGTATGACGATCGGGCGAATATATAATTTCGAGACATGGTGAGGTGGAGGAGACATTGACGTTGACGTCGTTCGCATTCACGTTTTCACAGTCAGTCCGCCTTATTATTTCAATACACACTGTACAATATGCGCATATAAACATATAAACATATATACACAGATATCGTATATATATATGTATGTATGGACAGTACCGATCTGTTCGAGAGTCGAGCTGACTCGGGTCGGGGCACAGTCGCTCGGTTGCTCTGGTATGTGAAGGTCGCAACAGTTGTTTTGTTAATGACAGAGTACAGCGGCGATCGAGGGGCCAAACATCAAATATATATACATTATATATTCATGGAGGAACTAGAGATATACATACATATAAGTGCACTGCTTGCCAACCCAAAAAATACATCTCAAGATGGTTCAAGACCTCCCTTGTATCTATGTATCTTTGTATCTATGTACTTGACTGATTCCCGGAACCAACTAATGTCAGTCCAAGTCCAAGAAAACTGCACAGGTGGACACTTTGAAGTTTCACCAAAAAAATAAAAGAAAAACAAACTTTTCATTTGTTCTTGAAGCACCCAAGGTTTCCCCAACAGATACAGAGTCAGTAGTAGTACGAATTTATAGTTAGATAATAGATACATATGTATCTGGCAGATTTTGGCATATTCCGAGTGGGCGTGTGGGTGTGGGGAATTTAAATCTTTTTCTTCAGCATTCCGAGAATTCTTGTTGACGTACTAGTACTAGTATATTGTTTAGTTTCTTGTTTAGTTCTAATATATACCGATTAGAGGCATTTTAGTTGATTAAACTTGATTTAGTGAAATAGTTTCATGACATCTGGCTTGATAAGAGTGCCTATTGTGCTATTTTTCACAAGGGGAACTGCCGCATAACGTACGGCCATAGAGGAACTATGTCTAATTTAATAAAATTGAGTTTTTTATGAGATTTCTTAAGGCACTAACTGGCAAATACCATCCCAAAGCAACCCGTCAACAGGCCATTCAAAATCATAAATTTCAATTTAAGTTTATTTTGATTTTTGGATTTTTTGTGGCAAGTGCCTGGTTTGTTTATGTTCATGTATTCATATTCTATGAATTTTTGTTGTTATTGAATAGTTGATTTGTATGCAAGTCGGCGTGTGGTGCTCATGGCGCAAAAATTTATTTCAATTGTTCGCTTTGGAATTAATGGCAGACATTTTGTGATTTCGAAAACCGAAAGGCAACTACTACAGAGAGAAGAATTTTTTAAAGAGTCTCTAGGGTGTAGCTTCTGTGACTAATGTGATCGGCCCACGCCATCATGAACCCGATTCGTAATTGACACCCACTTTTGGGTCGAATCCCATTGGCCAGATGTGGAAACACACACTTTCCTAGATAACCGAACCGAACAACCCAAAAAACTGTTTCCTTATCTCCCCCGACACCCAACGCATGCGCAGTTCATTGACTCGGGGAAAATATTCAAAAAATGCATCGAGGTTGGGTCATAAAATGCATTTGATAAGCTTTCCTGTGGAGTTGTGAGGACAGGCAGAAATTTCCGCTTTTTATCGCCGCTGCTGCCGGCGGCGGAAGGAAGTGCAAGTGTGAGATAGACGAGATGCGAACAGGAAGTGCATTTAATATACACCATTATTTTCTTTTTCTTCCATAAATCCCAGAGTAGAAATTCCAGTGTGAACAGTACGCACCATGTAGCCTCAAAAGGCAACAAACATGCCACAACAACGAGCCACAAACGAGCGATAAGATAAAACGACGTACGACCTTTATAGCGTAATTTGATTAAGCTCGAAAATATTTGTGAGCTGACAGATAATGGAACTCTGAGGCGGCGGCAAAAATACCATTTTTAGAAAATAATAAGGGAATAAAAATAATTAAAAATAAAAATTGGTTCTCTCTTTTGAATCTACTTGATTATTAGTTAATTTTTAGGCCTTTAAATAGCCATGATTCTTCGAGTATCTTTTATCTAAAGTAGGACTTTTATAGCGCTGTAAGATATATAATCTACTAAGATATAGTCTAGATAACAGTCTAACTTCCATTAAGATACTCTACTTCAGATACTCTCTGCCACTTGATTTATTTGCGGAATTGTCTTGAAATATCTGAGAGATTGTTTCTTAATTAATTGTTTTCAAATCAAACCTGTCGCTTTTATGTACAATTCGACCTTTAGAATTATTAAGAATTTATGATCCGCACTGTACTGTTTACCCACTTGGCCATAAAACTATTTCACAATCAACATTAAAAGCTATTTGTGAGATACATAGGTATGTCAAGGTGATGGCTGATCAAATTAGGTTATAATGCGAAGATTATATGATTCTAGAGCCAGTCTAGATGGAGAATATAAACCGGAACACTTGCCGCTTTCAGTTCAGTTCCGGCAAAGAGAAATAACTGAAATGGAGTAGAGATCTGGCCACTGAGTTTGGGGGCTACGTGACTAGATGGCCACTTTGGTTATGGGCCTATTTGTTTTCCTCTTTCTGGCTGCCTCTCTGCCTAATATTATGCTTATTTCGGATCGATTTGAATTGCTAAATGGGTATCGAGTCTATAGCTATGAATGGCCAGCTAATTTTCTGATATTCTTCCCATGATTCTCATTAAAAGCTATTTTTTTTAGAGAGTGGGGGATCTGGAATGCCAAGTTTTTAGATAAAAATAAAGTTTATAAATAGAGTTTTAAAGCGGGTCTTAGATTGTAAAGTTTGAAGGACTTTATAGAGAGACTTCTCTGGCCATCTCAGCTAAAATATTTTTTTGTTCAGAAACTCGTTTTCCAGCCGGCTGGCTGGCTCTGCCTCTAAAGCGCCAATTTATTACAACTCTTGCTCTGCCGCGCCATAAATATTTTGTTTACAATATACTCTAATTTATGCAGAACTGGCCAAAAAGGCCAACAAGTCGTTGGTCGCCTCGTTAGTTGCCAGTGAAGCCCTATTACTTGATGCCCACCACCTACCTCTCTGTTCATTTTCATTGATTTTTTCCCACTCAGTCTTCAGGTCTTCAACGCACTCGTCTGAGGTCAAGCACTAATGGAAAACCCATCAAAATTAGCCTACTCTTACATTCTCTTATTGAGTTAATTAAAGGCTAATAAAAAACGGCACTTGCTTACCGCATTTAATTGCCATTTACTGAGCCGCACTTGACACCTGTCGGATGGGTAGAGCCACTCTTGATGGGCCAGGGAAGTCTTTGAGAGAATCATTTTTAACTTGTGGCTATCTTGGCATTTTAAAGACCCCTTTTTTTGGTTGAAAAACATCACGAGGACAGTACAAATAAATAACTGACATTGATAAACTTATAAATATTATTTGAAAATATTGAGTTTCAAACTGAGCCATCAGGCGACTGGCACATGTCCCTCTACTGCCTTTGTTTCAAAAGTTCCCTGACTTGGAAGTCGTATATTTCTGTGTCACTTTTTTCTTTTGTCTTCCAGTGCAGTGTAGAGTGCAGTGTAGATGAACCTTGTTCCGCTTATTAGAGGCATGAGTTGAACTTAATCAACTCCAATTAGTGTAGAATGTGTGCACTTTTTATTTTTGATAATCAGCAATCGCGAATGCCCCTGCGATATAGCCTGGAGTTCCTGCCAAAATGCACGTAATACTATTTTTTAAAATGGCTTTTAAATCTCTTGTTTAAGAACTAAATGCTAAACGTGCCATCTTTAAGATATCTAAGTAGGTAATAAGATAGCTTATAATTTCCACTTTTTTTACCAACGACCTCTAATATCTCAGTAGTATTGTTTCCAAGGGGGAAACACTTTTTATGGCATCCGGTCCTCTAGACGTCATCGATTTTAATCTCTAATAAATATTATCTGGGTATTTAACGTATGTTTGTTTAATAAATCCTAAGAAATTGCACCTCCGATTAGGTAATCTCAAGTTGCCAAGTTGTTTCTTGATTGAAACAAGCCTTCTTATAGTTTATAGCCCGAGACTTCGTATCAGATTTGATTGAATTTGAAAGAAAGAAAAGCTATAGCTTAGTCAGCTGCGTTGGTTAACAAAAAAAAAAAATATATAAACAGATATGTATCTAAATGGGGAAATATTCTGAGAAAATAAAATAACAGACAGAGTGTCAGGCGACTTCTGATACTCGCAGATACATTTTCAAAGTAAAAGTACGATTCGAGACAATGGAATAGCTCTCTGGCAGTCAACCAATCGAACGATAAGGCTTCCAATGAATCACAACGATTAGTTTTCAATTCTTTGATAATTTAATTAAATGAGGATCGATTAAAGGCTTAATATTAATAGATATATGGAAGCCATCTATCGTGCAATGAACTGGACTTCGGGAGCGAATTCCAAAGCAATGATTAATCCAACCAGGCCAAGTGCCAGCCGAGAAGGCCTTAAAGAAAAACAAAATTCCATAAACAACATGGCCATAAGTGTATATATTTTTTTTTTTAACAATCCCTCCCAATGGCGATTAGCAATTATCGTTGGAATGCGAAACTGCTGTTGTCTGATATTCTGATTCTGATATTGAAATTAAGGTTTCTGGAGAAACAATAAAGGGGGGACTCTTGCAGTCTTGACGTTGCTAAGACTTCATTGTTTTGCTTTCGGGACGAGCTATGTATATGTGCCATACCTTTCCCTGCCTCGATAAGATTAGAGTCGGAGGAGGTGGAGGCATTTGGCAACAACAAACAGAGCCTAGACATTCCGCCGCATGGTTGCGGCAAAATAGCCGCAGCTATTTCTGCGACATTTCTTTTTAAGAAACTTTTCAACCAAAAATGCACACACAGGAAATGCCCATTAATCTTATCGAATTGGCCAGGCTAACTGGCGTGGGAACAGGGCCATTACCATCTCACAATGTTACTATTTTTAACTATTTTTTATTAAATTTTTTAAATTTATTTTTTAGTTACACAAAACCGCAAACGTTCGAGGACTGTGTGGGCGATGAACTGCCAATGGGCTGGGAGGAGTCCTACGATCCGAACATCGGTCTCTATTACATCAACCATCTGGCACAGAGCACCCAGCTGGAGGATCCGCGCCAGGAGTGGAAGAGTGTCCAGGAGCAGATGCTGAGCGACTACCTGTCCGCGGCCCAGGACCAGCTGGAGAACAAGCGGGAGATGTTCGACGTGAAGCAGCAGCGACTGCTCTGGGCCCAGGAGGAGTACAATCACCTCAAACTGGCCGCCAGTCGAAGCAGTTGTAAGTTATTAATTTTTATTATTTATTAAATAATTAATTAAAATTAAACTCTACTCCCTGCAGTGTGCTCCTCGTCCAGTTCGATGAGTAGGCATGATCCGGAGCTGCTGAGAGCTGATCTAATGCTGGCCCGGGAACGAGTCCATCAACTGAAGCAGGAACTCAACCATATTACCAACGACATATCCTACACGGAGCGCGGCATGAACACTCTGTACTCCGTGGGTGAGAAGATCAATGCCCGGCAGAATGGATGCTATGATATTGCCGAGGTCCAGGCCATTAGGGAGGAGATGCTGAAGGTGCACAAGTCCCTGGTGTCCGGGGAGAAGGTGCGCGAGGAGCTGATGCGCAGCCTGGTGCAGATCAAGAACGAACTGAGCCGCCAGCAGATTAGCGAGGAGAACTCCGACCTGGCATCACCCTTCGACCGGGTGTGCGTCGCCAGCCAGACGGATCTGTGTGGGTCCACGGGCGATAACCTAAATGGGGGCGCTCGGTTTGCGGAAATGGCCAAGACCAAGCTGCAGTACGCCGAGTGGCGGAAGCACATCAAGAAGCTGCAACAACAGCTGGCCGATCATGTGGAGCGCATCGAGCCGGGTCAGCTGGAGTCCGACAAGGATCGTATTCTGCTCATCCAGGAGAAGGAGAAGCTGCTGAATGACCTGAATAGCATCTCCCTGAAGTCGCGCAGCGAGGAGGAGAAGCGAGTGATCCAGCAGACGCGAAACAAACTGGAGGAGGACCTCAAGGAGGCGTACGAAGCGAATAACACCTGTGTGGCCAATCGGCTGCGCTTCCACGAAGAGAAGCAGCTCCTGCTGGACAAGCTGCAGGAGGCCCTCAAGTCCACCAAGCTACTGGAGGAGCGGCTGAAGTCGTTCTCCTCCGAAAGCACCTTCTCGATCAGCAGCGGCAGTAGCCTGGGCTCCCTATCCACCGCCAGCAGCAAGAGTGCTCTCAGCTTCACGGACATCTACATAGATCCCTTTGCCGTCGATTCGCCCATTGATGTGGTGGATCTGAGACGGCGATCGCAGCGATTGTTCCAGCAACACCAACGCCTCCATCCAGTGCATCCTGGCCTCCAGCAGCAGCAACAGCAACAGCAGCAATCCTCGGAGGTGTCCCTGTCGCCGCGCAGCAGCCTGTCAATGGAAACGCCGCCCGCCTCCCCGATGAAGTATAATCCAGGTGCAGATCAGGCCACTCCAGCGCTCAAAGAGGAGCCCACCTATGCCAATGCCCTGCCCGCACCGCCCGCCTACACAGCCCCGCCCCCAGTGCCGGTAACGGGCGTTCGTGCCCGACCATACGACCTAGATTCCACTGTCCTGGATTGCATGATGCTGGAGGCCAAGCTGCAGAAACTGAACCTGGGCACGTCGCTCAATCTGGCCGCAGCTCCATTGTCTCCGATTTCGGAGAAGCCATCGCTGCTGGATCTGCCGCAGGAGATGCTCAGCAGGTCCTCCTCCACGTCGAACACGCGATCCGTGTCGGCGGCCGTCAGCAATGAGTCGGTGGCTGGGGATTCGGGTGTCTTTGAGGCATCGCGTGCCCATCTGCCACGCAAGGAACTGGCCCAGGTCCAGATTGGACTCAAGTATCTGAAGCTGGAGGGTGTCTTGGTGGTGTCACTGGAGCGGGCCAATAATCTTCTGGCGCTCTGGACCGCCTCGGCAGACAATTCGCAAGTGTAAGTTGCTTATTTTTTATTTTTTTTATTTAAATTCATTAATAATAATAATAATTTTGATGAATTTTAGATACCTACGTGCTGCCTTGCTGCCCAATTCGCTGACCTCCATTCGGACAAAGGCGCTGGGCGATTTCCAGAAGCCCGTCTTCAATGACACCTTCGCCGTGCCCATCACGCTGGACAAACTGCTGACCAAGAGCCTGCAGGTGACGGTGGTCACAATGACGGGCCAGAAGGAGGAGATCATTGTGAGTACCACGTCTGGACATCTAATAGTCGGATCTAACTAATTTCTATCCTCAATTCAGGGCACAGTTCAGATCAGCATGGCGGAGTTCAACCCGGACGACTCCACCCTAAAGTGGTACAACGTGCTCAGCTCCAAGTTCATTCCCACCTTTGAATCCCTGGACCTGCCCTCCACCAGTGCCGCTGCAGCTGCTGCCGCCGTGGCTGCCAACAACAATCGGGAGGAATCTTCCGACGAGTCCACCATTACCTCCTCGCAGACCTCAACGCTGACGCGCAACCAGGCGCCGCCCGTGGAACTGCAGGCGCAGATAGCCGAGGAGCAGCCAGAGCAGGGCAGTCGCCACAATGACCAGGACGGCAGCGACGATGACGACGACGACGAGGAGGAGGAGGAGGAGGAGGAGGATGACAAGCAGCTCATCAGCGATGTTGGCCTCATGAACTGTAAGGCGATATGCTCTTAGAAGACTAATTGAATTTTACAATAACTTTCATTCCATTAACCATCACAGCAAGCTGCATGCTGGACACCTATCTGCAGAACATGAAGCAGGCGTTCGCCGACAAGGAAACGAATACGGACTGCGCCTTCCTGCCGGAGAAGTCCCGTGGCCCGTCCCAGATGATGGATGACAGGCCCGTGAAACGATCCCAGACCTTCACTCCCTCGGCGGCCGTCAGCAAGAATCGCTACAACTGCCGGCTCAATCGCAGCGACTCGGACTCCGCGATGCATTGTGGAGTGGCTCCACACACCTTCCAGCGTGGTGCCGCCGAGCGGCGATCCCTGCGCTTCCACACCAAGGCTCCCAAGTCAGTCACAAGTAAGTTTTAACCAAAATACTTATAATAAGAAAGAAAATTTAAATTATAAACTATTCTGTGATTAGAACTGCATCATACTCACATACCCCGCACCAGTTTGGACTTGGAGCTGGATCTGCAAGCCCAGCACAGTAAACTCTACTTCCTTAACGATCAAATCGCCAAGTTGCAGAACCTCAAAGAAGTGTAAGTGAAGCCTGGAGGACACTACCATGATGAACTCTTTCTAATAATATCCATTATTGCAGTTTGCAGAAGGCTTGCGAGAATAAGGATCCGCTGATTGCCGCGTGGGCCATTGAGAACGAGGAGTTCCAACGCCTGGTGGCTCGGGCCGATCCTGCCAAGTGTCCCGAGGAGCGTCAACTACAAAAGCTGCTAATGAAGACCGCCAAAGAGATACACAAGCTGCGCAAGACCAAGGTGCCCAAGGGTTGCCCTGATCTAGTGTCGTTCAAGTAAGTATTCCTTCTTATTTTTCAAATATACATTTTATTTATATTTCTTTTTTTTTTATAGGGAAAAAATCACTTTCTTTACGCGCAAGGGTATGTCAGTGCCCGAGTTGCCCAGCGAATTCACCTTGCCCGAAGCCAATCCTATCGAGGAGGAGGAAGAGGAGGAGGAGGAGGAGGACGAGGATGAGTTCTATAATGCCGCTGAGACGGCAATTGCCATCAATACGGCACTGGTGGCGAGCAACAATCGAAACAAGAATCTCACTGATCACCTAAATCGAGTTTCTAACTATGCTGCGCCCAAACCACCGACTACACCGACTACTCCGGCTAGTCCAGCCACTCCAGCAGCTTCTCCAGCCGCTCCAGCTGGCTCCAATCCTCCTTCAACCACTCCGGCTACTCAAGCGACTCCCACGGCAGTTCCTGTTCCCGCTGATGATAACAATCCGGAACAGCAGCGCTACGACTATGTTGTGGATCGAACTTATGGCGTTGAGGTTTAACCGCCGCAACATCGCGCCCCATCGCTGTACATTTTTGTAATTAATTTAGTATTTATTTTCACTAAGCGAAAAGTATTTATGTGTATAAACAACTGATGTAACAAATATCTGTGCCTTATAGAGAACGTGAGAGAATGTCGAGGAGATAGAGCTCTAAAGTTATGCTCTAGAGTCTAGAGTCTAAGCACTATTTTTATATTTAGCCTTAAACCGTAGAGTAGGCAGACCCAACTAGACCCCTGGTCAGTTGTACAAATTGACCCCCCACTGATGACCATATAGGAGCAACTAAGAGATACAAAACCACCATACCCCCCACCCAAAATAAAAAACAAATATAATAATAATAACAGCACCCCGCCCAAAAATTCAAAAACAAAAACGCGCACATTGTGCGTTCAATAAGCCCCATAACTTCATATTGAAACCAACTTATTTAATATACGCGTTTAGGAATAATAATAATACCACCTACCGCTTTGACTTCCCAAGCCACTCAAGCCACGTACACAAAACATGAACGAAGTGAAATATTTATTGTATTTTATTGATGGATGAGCGTATATAGCCCTCGAATCCGATCGGTTTAGTTATTAGTTAGCTTGCGTTTTTGTTAAGCTCAAAACGAATTCTTA
>JAJJHT010022333.1:4137394-4150255 GCA_021223865.1 Drosophila pandora
TACAAAAAAAAAGAAAAATATAATATATAATAATAATAAATAAATAAAATACACAGAAAAAGTGAATGTACCATATTAGATAATCGTCGCCTATTTTAAAATTAAGAGACCCATTAAAGCCCAAGCCTAATGAAACCTTGTTATGCTTCTCCAAGCCAACCTGTTGAAACTGTCTTTGCCACGAAGCACTGAATTTTTATGAAAATAATATGAAATTACCCTCAGCTCTAGTTTAGTATAGGTTTTGTGCGAAGCTTTTCTGTTGTTCATGTTTTCACTAATCCAAACGCCCCCAATCCCTAATTCCCCTAAAGAAACACACAAAACTAGTTAGTAGAGCGAAGAGTCCCCACGCATATTTTTTCAATACTGTAGTAATTTTAGTTTTAATAAATTATATGAAAGTGAACATGTATGTATATTGTAATTGTGCAATAAACAAACAAAAAAATACTGACATAACATAAAAACAATGTTTATTAATATGATGGATTTCAATTTTATTTCAGATAACTAATTTAATAATTTCTATATAAAGATTAAAGAGTTTAAGGAAATTAATAAATATTTGATAAATTTAAATTGCGCGGGCTTACATTTCGATAACGATAATTCATCGATTCGAATATAAATCCGTCTAGTATCACGCACGCGCTTAATGCTCCCATCCCTAAATTCGCGGGCACACGTTTTTGTGGTTGATTGTTGACAAATTTATATTATTTTACATTGTAAGGATACAACGCAAGAATGGACGAGGATGCAGAGATTATGCAGCTGGACAACGTGGAGTGTGAGGTGTGTGGCGAAAAGACTTTCCAGCAGCGGGAGGGCTACTACTACTGCATCGAATGCGGCACCCAAAAACAACACATTCGAGCTGTGGATCTGACGGCGGAGGAGAACTTCAACGAGACGGTCACCCGGAAAACTATCCGCCAGCCAAAGGATGAATCCAAGGCGAAGGACATCGACATTACCTCGTGGGAGTTCTACAACTACGTGCTGCGCGGCTTCCTGCAGGAACTCCTCAATATGGGAGCTAAGCCTGAACTGAAACTGATGACCCTGCAGGTGTGGGCAGCGTACATGGGCCGTATGGAGGTGGCCTTTTGCAATAAGAACGCTCTGGGATTGCCCAAATTGAATGTCCGGGTGCTGCACAGGTGGGCATCTCAGTGATGTCTCAATTATGTTCCTCCATTCACATTCCTTTCCTCTTTCCAGGGATGCTCTCATAATCTACAACCGCAAACGGGCGAAAAGAACAAATGCGAAGAAGAACTCCACCTTCGGACCCATCGACGATTCTTCGAAAAAGAGGATGTGGAACAAAACAAAGGTGCTTGCAAACTCAATCAATATTTATTACTTGAATTACTTGATGAACTACCAATTTTATGAGAAATAGAACTGATTAGGGAATAGAAGCGGTAGAATCAAGAATAGAGTACGCGGTTTGGCCCCAGCAATAGGAACTTCTGGATTCTCCTCCACTGGCACTGCAACTGTGAAGTGATTAAGCTTTAAACTAAGATAGTTTATTAGATATTTGAATACTCACCCTCTGTAATCTCTTGCGAGACATCAGAAACGGGTAGGGCATAAGCCACTGCCAAGATGGCCAAGAGAACAAGAACCGATCGCAAAGACATTTCGTAGAAAACTAGACTTCTGCTTGTATATGCTTCTACTGCTATTTTCCTGTGCTTATATAGTAGCAGAAGCCCACATAATTACCTAGCTCATTAGTAGAGTTACATATTCTTATCTGAAAACTACTCTAAGACCTTGCTCTTATTTTATTTTAGCGAAAACTTGACGCCTCGGGGTATACGCAGCCCACGAATCCAGCTGAATCGGTTGGAAAGCAAAGCGTAGGACTGCAGTGGTCCGTGAGTGCCCGCAAGTCCCTAAAGAAACAGATGACACTGAAACACCTCGACAAGCACAGCCAGGACGACGGCAGCAGCATGCTGTGCCATGGACTGAGACCAAAGGTCACTAGTTTGCACTACTTTGACAGGAATATCTATGCCCTGAACATCTCAAAACTGTACGTTGTACTGGCCATTGCTCTGAACATGGTGGAGGATGAAATCCAGCTATCGGACCTTATACGTTTCATTCAAGAGGAGCACCTTACCAGTCGTAGCATCCTCACCTACCTGCCGGACAACTTGGCCAGCAAGGGCAAGGCTTTGATCAAGGAAATGGAGTTTGGCAACAACAAGGATAAGTGTACTTACAAGGTAGGCCTGATTTTAAACTGTAAGAGTCTAACCTGATTATATCATCTACAATTTACCTTTCAGTTCCTTCGGAATCACGTTGGTTATGTGGCGCGCTTTGTAGACCTGACTGCCTACCAAACCCCCAATCTGTTGTCCTTGGCGGAGCGCTACATTTTGGAACTGGGACTACCTCCTCGACTTGTTAACTACGTTGGTAGCCTTCTTAAGCTGTATCCACCTTCATTCAAGACATTTGCTCCATATGGCTATCCCCGCTATGAGGCGAGGGTAATGGCTTACATTCTGTACGTCATGAAGCTACTCTTCGGCTTGGACGATGGCAAGGAGGTACGGATATCCGAGTCCGCCGCTGACATCAACAACAGAATGAGAAAAAAGGGAAACGGAGCTCCGTTCCTATTTGTGTTCACCGAATGGATGCAGTTTGTGGAGCTCCGGAAAGTATTCATTTCTCGCTACAACCAAAGTTTCGCGCGGCGCTTCAGGGAGACCAAAACGATGTCTGGCCAAGTGGATGAGATTCTGTCCAAGGAGCGCAAGCAAAAGGAGCAGGACTACAGCTATGCGGAAGTTCCAAAAAATCCAGCATTGCTGCGTCAGTACGAGAACCTGACCCTTATGGTTGAGAAGCTGTTGAAGGAGAGCTTTGGCGAGTCCAGTTCCGAGAGCATCAAAAAGGAGCACATTGAGTTCCAGCACAGTTTGACACCAGCCCACTCGTACTTCCAGCGCATCCTGTTGGAGGACTCGCGGTCTGAGGGCGAAAAGTTAGGAATTCAAATCCCCGACTGCATGCGCGTGAATCACTCCCAGCGGGACCTGGATCCATTTATCTTGGAAACAGACAACCTCTCCCACAGGCTGTCTGAAAAAGGATTTAAACTGGTAGTAGAAGAACTGCCTGGTCAGGAGGAGTTCCACAACGTGGGTCTGTTCTATCCCTTGACATACTATCGACCGAAGAACCAGGAGTTTCGCGCCAACTTTGACATCAAAACGAGTACGTATCTGGAGGAGATCAACAAAAAGGAGAAGCGTCCGGATTTTCGCTTCCGCTTGGCCAATGCCACCTACGGGAAATCCTATCTGGCCCGAAAACAGCTCTCGCACTCAGCGAAATTTAATATGGGAATGGAGGACAACCCTTACACCCAAATGGGTGATCCTCCGAAGTATCTTCTCAAGATAAACGATGACAAGATACTGCTGGACAGTCTCAGCTCTCTGCAGACTTTTAGGGATCAAAGTATGGATCCACTGAACGTACCTCTGGATCAGCCACGTCGTAACCTGGAGACGCAATCAGTTTCTGGCTCCGAGTCCAAAACAGAGCCGAGTGATAATGAAAATGGTGATCGGGAGCAGGAGGAAATAGTTCTGAATGTGTCCAACTTTGATTGTTGGCTGCTTCACGGGTACATGGCCAAAATTAGGGAATCCGATAAACGGCAACTGCGCCAGCTATTCCCCTACTCCTTCCGATGGCTGCTGGAGTACTGCGCCGCCACTATCGATGTTAGCTGGGATGTGCTCTACGAGCAGCTCCTTGTCCTGGAGGTGATGTTCCACCACAGCATCAAGGACTGGGCCGAGTACAAGCGGGTGCTAAGCATCGATTACGCCAGTGCAAACAAAGACCTGACCTCCTTGTCCCGAAACTTGAAAGAATTTTGGTAAATTTTTAAGAGTCGGAATGTTATTATTTTTACATTTATTGTACGTTATCTTTAAGTTGCTTTAATTATAAATTGTAATTGATTGATGCCTAATTTTATAGGCCTTACATATGCCTTAGATATTATTAGACGATATTGATGGGAATAGATACCTTTATTTGACCCGATTTATGTTTATTTCTAGTTCTTTTTATATTATTTCATGGAAAAATTATTTTAAATTTCTAGGTAATGAATTATTTGTTTTCCTCATCGATTATACAAAATATTAAAATTTAAAACTGAAACTCTCAAAATGTCTGATATTTTATGAGTTAGTTATGGGTACATGGGAAAAATGTGGAGAACCCATGGGAAGGCCCATATAGGCCCCTACGAAGGCTGTATCTTTGGCAATATCCCTCCGATCCTTGAACGGAAGACCTTAAAAGATTTCTACTTCAATCCTGAATAAATCTACATAAAAATGTAAAACTCAATTTTTTGAACAGATTTTTGTGAATTTTTCTTAAAGATCAAGTGGAGAATCCATGGGAAGGCTCATATAGGCCCCTACGAAGGCTGTATCTTTGGCAATATCCCTCCAATCCTTGAGCGGGATACCTTTAATTAATCGCAGTTCAATTCTGAATAAGTCTGTATCAAAAACTGACAATCAATTTTTAACTCCATTTTTAGGAAATTTTTATTGGGGAACCCCTTTTAAAACTTTAAGAACCCAAAAGAAGACCCGAGAAGATATGTATGTTTCTCAGCTAATATCACTCCAATCCTTAAGCGAAATACATTAAAAGATTTTTAATTCAATTCTGAATAAATCTACATAAATATCTAAAACTAAATTTTTTGATCAAATTTTTGTAAATTTACCCCTTTGAGAACCTGTGAAAAACCCATGGGGAGGCCCATATCGACTTCTACGAAGGCTGTATACCTCCGATCCTTGAGCGGAATACCTTAAAAGATTTCTACTTCAATTCTGAATAAATCTGCATCTTAATCAGAAATTATATTTTTGGATTCAATTTTTGTAAATTTTTCCAAAGGACCTCCCTTCGAAAATGTTAAGGACGCATGGAAAGGCTCAAATAGACCACTACGAAAGCTGTATCTCCGCATATATTCCCCTTGATTCTAGAGCGGATTACCTTTAATTAATCGTATTTAAATTCAGAACCAAAACGTGTCATAAAATTTTCTCAAAACCTTGAAACCTTTTTTTAATTTTAATTATATTTTATTAACGCTTTTGGTGGCACTATCCACTCACCCCGGAGTGTGCTCAGTGGAGGAACATTAACATCAATATCAATAGGCAAATTAGCGTTTATCAGTACAACAACAACAACAACAATGACATTAGCTGCAACAATGCGTGTCGTGGTTTTGTTTACAAAAATCGTCTTCAAAAGAGAGCGCCGGCTGGCCCCCACGGTCACTTGCGAGGGAGCCAAATGGTTGGAGCTCTCTCTCTCTCGCTCTCTGTCGGAGAGAGGAAAGTGAGGTGATGAGGAGGTGGAGGTGGAGGTGGAAGGTGGAGAACGAACGAAGCCCATGAAGAAATCATAGGCGCGCATTCGCACGGCGAGTTTCAGTGCTAATTTTAACGGCGTCGCGTTGACTGTTTTCTCGCCTTATTGCGGTTATTTTCCTTATTTTCCACTTGCTATACACCGAGGAGTACTGAGTTCAATTTAAATTAGTTAACACTGTGCCTTTGTATGTGATAACAACAAACAAACAAAAAAAAAAAACAAAACAAACAAACATAAAGAGAGTGCCATCGCTAAGGGACTGAGATTTAAACCGTTACAAGTTGAATCCCTCTAAGAATAAAAATCAAAACCCTCATCACCAGAAAAATAAAAAAAAAACAAAAATAATATTATTTAAAAATAAACCTATGCATGGGGAAAATACATTATGATATATTCAAAGACGATCAATTAAAATAGAATTTGTGGGTGAACTTTATCAGCGGATACATATATAGTCTGAGAATTCCTGTATTTATTTATTTTTTGTTGGAGAAGCAGTAGCCACTGGTAAGTTAGTTAGTGACTAAGTTTGTTTTGGGCTGTATAAACTAAAATTCTTATTAATATGCGAACTTGTGGTTGGAATTTGGCAAGACAGCTGTTTCAATACCGTTCCCCCCGAAAATAATGCTTAAAAATTGTCAAACTCGTGCTGGAATACTGTTGATACTTAACTTACGTCAACCTTTTTGGAGAGGAGGGTGTTTGTTTTTGGATTATTTTCTAGTGTAACTACACAGAAAACAATTTATTAAATACACATTTTCAGATAACAAATAAAGGTTTTTAAAATTATAACGGGGTTTCAATAAAAAAACTACTTTAAATCAATCAAACTTATTTAATATTCATAGTATTTGAATATAAAACTAATTTAAAACTATTTTTGATTTTTTTTTGTATTTTATTGTGGTTTAACCCCCCATTACTTGTTGACGTTCTTGGCGGTTTTTGAGGTTAACAGCATTTTCAAGCGGCTTTGTTTCGCTCTGAACTTAAAAATAACAATACCAACTATTGACTGCCGACTGGCACTGGTATTGGCCATGTTTAGAGACGCTTGCACGTCTGAGAAACAATTAATAGCTACTATTTTGTCACTAGCTTAGCTCTAGCTGACTTTTATGCCAAAATATTTGCCTAAGCTGTTCGCATTAGCGCTTTAGAATCAAATCGAACAAATTGCTGAAAAAACAACATTGCACGCGCATTTATCTTGATTTCAATTCCATGTGACTGTCTCATTATTTGTGGACTTATAATTTGTTTTCCGATCAAAGTCGATTTTCTCTTACCTGATCCATCTATACTTGATTTTGTTTTGTTTATTTGTACAGTGGTCTCTCGATAGGAATTTCTCTATATTTTATTAAAGGGTGTTTTTTGGAAGAAAATTTTAAAAATTTAACATGAAAACTTGATATAACTTTATGACTACTGGTTTAAGTTATATTTCATATATTTCCTTCTAGAAAAACTTCTAGAAGCTTTTGAAAGAGTGATTTTTTGGATGAAAATGTCAAAATTTTAACTTGAAAAATTATGACTTAAAGGTTTGAGTAATAATATTTCAAATAGGTTCAGTATAAGTTTAAGTATTATTTGAAATCTTTTTAAAAAGTTTTTTTTGGATGACAATATCGAAATATTATCTTGAAAACTTAATAGAAGTTTATTACTTACAGGTTTGAATAATAGTATTTCAAATAATCCCATTAAGAGCTTTATATTTTCAATATATTTTTGAGAAACTTCTCGAATCTTTCAAAAACTATTATTTTAATGATTTTTAAAGAGTGTTTTTAAGGAAAATATAAAAATTTGAAATAGAAAACTTGATGTAACTTAATGACTTACAGGGTTAAATAATAATATTTGAAAAAAGTTTCATTAGGAACTTTATATTTTCGATATATTTTTGAAAATATTTTAGAATCTAATTAAAGAGTGATTTTTGAATGAAAATGTCAAAAATTTAACTTAAAAACTTGTAATTAGTTGATGAGCAGGTTTAAGTAATAATATTTAAAATAGTTACATTTAAAACTTTATATTTTCGATTTATTTTTGAAAAACTTCTAGAATCTTTTAAAGACTCTTATTTGAAACTTTTTAAAAAGTGTTTTTTGAATGAAAATGTCAAAATTGAAAACTTGATGACTTACAATTTATGGCAAAAAATAATATTAAATAATAATATTTCAAATAGTTCCAATAAGAGCTCTATATTTTCGATTTATTTTTGAAAAACTTGTAGATACTTTGATAAATTATTACTTCTTCCATCAGGCACTGCTTTAGTCAATAAGAGCACTGTGTGTTTGTCAAATGCTAATTAGTTTCATTATATCTGACAGTCACGAGTGGAGTGGGGATTTGGGGCTGGGAATGGGACTGGAACTGGGACTGGGGAGTGGGACTGGGGATATGGGTAATAGGGCCGTGAAGTGTATTAATTGGATGAGTTGGAACAGTTTGATAAGCACAATATTGGCCGGGCTGATCAACTTGGACGACATATGGCAGTAATCACGTCCGCTTCGTTTGTCAAAACAATTGTTTATCTTGAGCGGCCACGCCACGCCCCTCTTATAACCACCGCCCACCGCTGTCCTGTGAAATGCCAATGAATGTCGAACTGTCGAAGAGCCAGCCAGACCAGTAGCTGATGGACATATTATAGACAGTTTGGCAAACGAGAGAGCGTATGAAATGCTAAATATAAACAATGTTGGCAGTAGTACCACCCCTCAACACCCACCTCCCACCCCCATCTCCACGCATTAAAGGAAAATTAAGCAACCCAGACGAGAAGGGTTGACAGATCCAAAAATAATTATAGCCAGGCGGCTGTCGTCTACCTGGTTGGACTTTCTATGATGATGAATGTTTTGCGACCAAGTCTCGTGTCGCACGTGTGCTTGTATCTTTAAAATGTATTTGTATCTTGTATCTTATTTATAGATCCTTTGAATCCAGAACTGCTTCCGTCTAATTAAATTTCGAAAAAAAATTTACTATATCTGTTCCACTGTTTAAGTCAATATTTTAAAAATAAAATAATAAACACCTTCCTTCCCCCAAAAAATCAATGCTAAATTTTACAATTGAAGCAAAAAAAAAAACAGAAAAAGAAAAAAGAAAAATGGTTTATTTGTCTAATTTTATATTCCCACTTCCGCCACCGCTGCCTGTCTTTGTCATTTCCCGAAAAACAGAATCTCAAAATGATTATTTTCGCGAAAAATTCACTATTTGTTTATTATTGTTTTTGTTTTCTTGTTTGTTGTTGTAAATCAGAGGGGAAAAAAAAAAGAAAAACTGGCGCTTGTCTCTGAACTCATTCACATGCCACAGACTTTGAAATAGACAGACAGACCTTTCATTCCATTTGATTATTTTCATTTTCTCTAGTGTTCTGCCAGTTTATTTTTGAGCTGCAATGACATTTATGGCAGAGAAACAGTACTTATTTACTAAATTATTTTATTTAATTATTTTAATAATTGGGTATCTAAACTCTATAGGTAATAGTTGTATCTTTATTAGCCAATATCCACAGTAGAGACACCACACGCACTCTTTTCTGTCAGTTTATTTTTGAGGTCTTTTAATGTCTTTTAAAGAACAATTTATTAAATTCTTAAATTTATTTCTAAAATAAATAGTATCTCACTTAGCCAATGCCAACTGTCTCTTAATATTAATAGCATAAATTACATAATTTCATTAACATAAATTTATTAAATTATTTTAGTAAATTATTATAAACTCTATAGGTAATAGTTGTATTTCCCTTAAAATGTCTCTACACTGTCTTTGTTCTTCCATTTTTAAGCTTCAAAAACATTTAAGAAATATTGATTAAATTCTTAAATTCATTTCTTAAATTAAAAGTATCTGGTTTAGCCAATATCCACTGTCTCTACACTGTCTCAGATTAGCCAGTTTATTTTTTAGCTGCAATTAGACAAATATATTGCATTTTTATAAACTCCTGTACCTGTAGGTAACAGTTGTATCTTAGTTAGCCAATATCCACTGTATCTACACCGTCTTAGTTATTTTTTATCTGCAATAATATCTAAGAAAAATGTATTAAAATCTTATATTAAAATTATATCACTTATCCAATCCCCACTGTCTCTACACTGACTCTGTTCTACCAATTTTTTAACAAATTTTTTTAATTACTTCTTAATTTGACAAATATATTAATTTATTTAAGTTAATTATTTTGGAGGTAGTTCAGATACACCTGCCTATCTTAACTCTACAGGTATCTCACTTAGCCAATCCCCACTGTCTCTTCACTGACTCTGTTCTGACAGTTTATTTTTTAGCTTTAAAGACATTTACGAAAAATTTATTAAATTCTTAAATTAATTTCTAATAGTAAGTTCTTCAATAAATAGTATCTCACTTAGCCAATCCCCACTGTCTCTAAGAAATGGCAATATTTTAATACGCTGTCGGGGCTCACGTTTCTGGGGGTATGCGAGAGACATTGAAGACGCAGCCCATTAATTGGATTACAATTCTCCGCATTCTCCATTTATTGTTGCTGTTGTTGATTTGTTGTTCTGCACGTTGCTTTCTTCTTCTTCCGCGACATTAGTCATACATTTGTACTGTATGTCTTGGCTCCTCAACTTGTTGCGTATACGCCCTGTTTTTTTTTTTAATATGCCCCACCACTAGCACACCCCCAAGTAGCCCCCTAGTGGCCCCCCAGCTACCCTCCTTTAATGGACGTGGGGGAATTTCGCCTTCATAATGTAACTGTATATCCGTATTGCGAAAATGTGTGAAATGAATCGCATACACCGTTAAAAGAGACACATGACATGTGCATTACAGACCAGGTCAAAATATTAGTAATTAAAAATAATAAATATTATGCCATTATCAGGAAAAGGTTGAAATTTTTCCACTTAAAGAAAAAAAATATAAATTCCATTAATAAATAATAAAAAAAATGTTTATAAAAATTATCAAAAATATTTATTAAAAAAACAATCACACCTTCCGAAAGAAAACAATCCCATTATTGATTTCTAATCTTCAGGTCATTGACTAAAAAATAAAAAATCACTTTCTGATAAATTTCCTTATAAGGTTATGGAACTTTTAAAAAATAAATGGTAATAACTATCCCTGTTTTTTGACCTTGAGATCTATTTAATAGAAAAGTTTTAGGGGAAAAATAGACTCCCAAGGCTGCTAATTCAACCACAATTGTCTTATTGTCCACATGTTTATGAAATTACACTTTAATTTGTTTTTTGCTGAAAATTTTCCACTCTGACGGGCCTTCTCATCTTAAATCCAAATATTTGATTTGGAGATTAGCGAATTGGATTTTTGTGTAATTGTTAATTGGAACGCCAGCCATAATCTTTCGCCTTCAACTGTTCTATCGGCCAAAAAAATATTTGAAAATAAAATTTTAAATAAATCCACTACTCGCTGATGGAGAATAATAAATTTAATCTTTAAGCTAAAAAACCAAAACAGGCAAAGATGAAGATGCCAAAAAATAAAAACAGCAGACACACCTCTTGGTTCGCCAAAAAAGTTAGCAAAAAAAAAAAAAAAAAAAAAAAAAAAGCTTAAATTTATTAAACACGCAGGCGGCGGAATTTAATTCAATCCGGAGAGCAGATGTTTTGTTCTCATTCGCAGTCGTTATTTGAAAGGTAAACAAACGACAAGAGACGAGAGAGAGAAAGAGCGCCCAAGATCGAAAGATATATACTGCTATATATAGGGGGGAGGTGTGTGCGACAGGTGTTAATTGGCGGGCAAATTTAAAAACACGCAGTTCGCTCATGGATAGGACGAATGATATTATACGTAGGCAAACATGCATTATACAATCTGTGTGTGCAGCTGAACCGCAGCCCACTCGCTAATAGATTCGATCATTTCTTTTTTTTTTTTGCAGATTTCCCACCGCTCCCCGTCGCACCAAATCGCCACGACATGGGACGCTGGGGCCGGCAGAGTCCGGTGCTGGAGCCTCCGGATCCACAATTGCAGGGCCCGGGACCACCCGCCCTTCCGCCGCGCACCTTTATGCGACAGTCCAGCATTACCAAAATTGGCAACATGCTCAATACGGCCATCAACATCAATGGAGCCAAAAAGCCACAAAGTAAGTTTTTTTCAAAAATTTCAAACATTTTTCTCAAAGAAATTGCTTTTATTTTGAAATATTTGTATGGGTTACGGTAATATGATTACCTTATGATTTTAGTATTAGCCAAGTCTAAAAGGAAAGAAAATTATAGTTTTTTAATATAAAACCACATAGAACTTAAAAAAAAAAACCCCCACTTTTTTGAATTCCCGCCATTCTTATAGAAAAATAGAGATGACACATTTTTAAGATGACAGATAGCCATAGACACTACCCAACACTGTTTTTACTCATTTCCAACACTGTGTTAGTAAAACGCCGTTCGCTCAGCAAATCAGTAGCCTGGAACTCTCATTGTAAAGTGCGAAATTTGCAACAAAATTTGTACTTCCATTTTGCGTTGGATTTATTGCAATCCGTTAGTCACTAAATAAGTTAAAACGGCGTTTAGAGCGTGGAGATTGCGAGATCGCAGCCATTGTATATAGTCCCAAAGTGCGTGTAGTGTAAATACGAGAGTAAATGCCGCTTGTGCGAAATTGAAAGCAAACGCAGAAGCAAAACCAAAAGCCACACTCATTACGACGCAACGACGAAGCACTGCAGCAAAAGAGGCGGCAAAAACGGGAAGAAGAAGCAGCGGGGCAGCATTAGCAGCAAAGAATCGGAACAAAAAAAAAAAAAAAGAAAACTCTCGCGACAAACTTTAGTTTTTTTTTTCAAAAAATCGTGCAACTTTAACAATAAAAAAAATCAAAATATATAGCCCGAAGCGGAGTGCATCGGAATCAAATATATTGATTGTTTATTGAAACTTCGGAGCGAGTCACGCGGTTTTTTTTATATTTTCAACTCAAGATCTGAAGCTGCAACGGCAGGCAGCTGTGGGAAAATGTGTTAAAAAAAACGGAAAACACGGCGCAAAAAATAAAGAACTTAAATCAAAATATATGTGTGCACGTTTTGAAGGTTAGATTTGGCAAGGCAAGGAGAGCAGAATTCGCGATAAAACAAAGGCACAAAAGCGAGTGTAGCAAAGCGTGTGTTAGTGTGTGAGTGTGTTGGTGTTGGTGTGTAGGTGTATTGGTGCATTGTGTTTGTTTTGGCAAATGCAATAAATAATAATTAATGTGGATTACCTGGTAAATATTCCGTGTAATTATCATCGGGTGTGAAGTAATTTTTCTCTCACAACCACCGGCTGCACTCTCGCTGCGAAAAAAACAAAAAAAAAAAAAAAAAAGGCCCCC